>JAYMTL010000224.1:0-13875 GCA_036897445.1 Pelargonium tetragonum | reverse complement strand
TTGATTTGGTAGAAAATAAAAATATGGGTATCAACTCTGGTAAAATAAAATATTGGGTACTAGATTTGGTTTCACGCATAAGTTTGGATACCAAAAGTACATATAATCCATTAATTAATGTTAAAAAAATTTAAAGAAATAATAGTCATTCTCAAACAAATGAATTTTTTATCTAAACACCAAAAATAATTTATTCATTCGAATCAGATTGTTGGTTATAAAAGTTTAAGAGAAAAAAGCTCCCCATAAACAGTCAAAACATTAAAGAAAAAAGGGGCCGCTTACGACCATTCCCAATTAAAGAGGTATCAGAAACATATAAACCTTATGTTTAATGGCCCTAATCTGAAGACCTACCCCCTAAACTAATTTATTTAACCTACCTGAATCTTACAGATTTTTGTAAGAGGTTATAAAAACTTATAAATTGCTCCTCACGAACCTACTCGAGATCCTGCATCTCTGTGTCCAACCACTCCTCACCTTTTTGCACAATCAACTCCCCACTTCTTCTATTTTTATGCATCATCGCCCCACTGCTACCACCATCCTCTTTATCAGCCACCCTCTATGTGTTACAAAGGTCAAAAACTCTTTTACCTCTACCAACTGGTTCTAGCACTCAATCATTTTCCTTGCTTTGATCGGATCAGATGCACATCCTTCCTCTAACTACACCTTGAGAACCCTTCGTTGCTCTCAGCTAATTTCCATAAGCTCGATCCTCACCCACTCTTGGAGTCGCCTTCCTCAGCTCTCAGTGTTCATCGTCATGCCCTAAGATCCCACAATAATAGCATATAGTAGACAATTTTTCATAGGCAAACTCAATCCTATGATCTTCCCCACTTGACTTACCCACTTTCATTTGGCGCTAGAGAGGTTTCCTGACATCCACCATAACTCGAATCCGGATATAGGATTTCCACCTCCTTTAAAGTTAAGAGGGTCAGACTCTGCAAAGATACCAATCGTGTTACCAACAACCTTGCATGCTTCCTCCGAACAACACCCACCCGACAACCTCCTCACTTGCACCCAAAAACTAATATGTCATAACTCCACTGTGTCTGGCACATATCTTTAGGTTCAAGAATTTTTCCAACCATGGTATGACCATTTAAAAGCCATGGTCCCTCATTAATCATCCTCTTCGCATCATCGTCATGATGGAACTCAAAGAGGAACCTAGGTTGCTTCCATCTCCCACGTCCAGCCCCAACCACTTTTGAAGCCTGAAAATCAAAATTTGGTCTCCAAACTGCATACAACGTGTCTTGCATATATGCAAAATGAATAGGCGCTTCAGTTAGGAATCACCCTACCATTACCCAGACAGGTGCCCCTTCCTGCCAGATCGGAGCCTAGATTGCCTGCAAGTCTACACATACTTCCTATTCGCCGCTAACTCGGAGTTCCCTCATTCGCCTTTCCAACCTACCATCTATGGTCATAACCAGATCATTTCCACCACCACTAAACAGCAACCCGCCCAACACTCACCAGAAACCACCCCCACACAACCACACTCCTCTTCCTTCTTCTGCCGCTGCCATCACCGCTGACCCACCCTTGACCGAACTCCTTCACGTTACAGTCGAAACACAATATAACCACAACCAGCCACCATCCCCAACTCTCTTCTCCCGTGATATAGTCGTCCCGCCTCCTAACTCCTATATTTATACTAGTAGCCGCGGCCAACATATCTAAACCCTAGAAACTCCACGAAACAAAACTTCACATGCTCACCTAAAAGATAGGAAAGAGACCACGGTATTTTCACGCCAATTTAATTAAAGAAATAAAAAACAATACTCATAATTGACGGTTGTTGAATTTGAATGGAACCAAATCCACGTACATACATAGGATAATAAATACCCAAATCAGTTTTCCATAAAGCGACAGACACCACACCATTCCGATAGAGAACCAGTGATAGTCCCTTTCACTCACCAAAACCTTTGCTTAGCCTTGCTTTGCTTCGCTTCACTGTAGTGCCACCTCACTTGAGATTCGATACCTTTCCTTCTCGGCGAAGATTCAAAATTTCAATATAGACTCCCTGAAATCGCAGCCCCATTTTTGAAACCACCACGACTCTCACTCTCCAACAACACTTGCTCACATCTTCCCTGGGTGAGTCTCATTTCTCTCTGATCGCTTTTGCTTTTGATCTCTACTTGTGTCACTCAGACGATGAAAAAGAGAGATTTTTCAATCTTTTTGGTGGGTTGGGTTTGATTTTTGTTTTTGTTTGTGTGTGGTTGGGGTTGCTTTGTACTTGAACTGTTCAAATGAACAATGGTGGGTTTGTGCAGAGTGAAAGCGCAGAGAAAGTGATTATGGAACCTCCGGTGTCCATGGAAATCGATCGGACGCAGCAGCGACTATCTGCTGATCCTCTCCCATTTGCCAGATGGTAACTCTCTCTTTTACTGCTGTTTGGTTAGTGAGAAAATGCAGTCTTATATACAACAAGAGGGGAGATAAAGTTCCCTTCAAATGCATCTTATTTATCAAGTGTTTTATTATGGTTTTGATGTTCCATTGATGGGTTGGCTGATGCAGTTATCAGCTTGCAGCATTGGAGAAAGCTATGAGACAGAACACTATAGTGTACTTGGAGACTGGGTCTGGCAAGACCCTTATAGCCACTATGCTTCTTCGGAGCTATGCTTATATGCTCCGCAAGCCGTCGCCTTACATTGCCGTCTTCTTGGTTCCCCAAGTTGTTTTGGTTTCTCAGGCATGTCATATCTACTTTCTGTTTTCACCATATTCATTTTAATGGTCTTGTTCTTGAAAACTAAATTTTGGAGTTTAGTTGCTTATGTTAACTTATGACATTGATAAACTTTTTGAGTGGTTCATTACAGATGTGAACAATTTTAATTGCTCTATGTACATTTTGTAGCACAAACATGTAAATATATGAAGATTCTATGTTATGCAGCATGAATTTAAAATAAACATTTGCTTTTAACATTGTAGTTTTGGAACTTGGAGAGATGGATTTTAAATTCTCATTTCACATGGTGGTATTTTGAGAATAATTGTTTACTGTTATATTTGAAAACTATCAGCAAGCAAAGGCCGTGGAGTTGAACACTGATTTAAAAGTGGGCAAGTATTGGGGCGATATGGGTGTTGATTTTTGGAATGCTGATACATGGAAAAAAGAAATAGATGAGCATGAGGTAGGGTCCTTTATTCTTTTTTCTTTTATATATGTCTTAAAACCTATCTAGATTTTGCCTTCTATTTATCTCTACATGTTTTTTCTGTTTCCAAAATCTTGATTTGTTTTCTGTTTATTTATCTTTTTAATCTTTTCAACTATGTATTCCTCTTATTTTCCAGGTTCTGTGTTTTTCATTTCTGATGACACAAATTCTGATAATGCCTAAGCACTTTTCAAACTGACTAGAAGTGTAGCAAATGCAGTTTTGATGAGATGTATCTATTTCACACTTTTGGCTATAGTTGTCTCACTCATCTTCATAGAAATCTCTAAGAAGAATGCCAAAATTTAGAAGAGAATTGTTCATGTTATTTACTATGAAGCACCAATTTGGATACCTGACACAAGGATGCATTATTCGCCATTTAAAATGAAAACATGAGACGCGATGCAATAGCACATACTGAATTTGCATTTCAAACATATGCTTTATAATTAACAAATTATGTGTTCATAGTTTTTGATTCTTTTGAAGTTAATTTTAATAATATGTCAAATTAAAGTTAGCATCATACAAAATAAGTGCATTTTCAACCAGCAACCGAAACAAATAAGTAGCAAAGTCATTATCATACAAATCAGACATCCTAAGTTCAATCTAGACAAATAACAAAAAGATAAGATCCAGCTTTAGAAGAAGCGTGTTTCTGGTTTTAGGGGTTTTTGTCTGTATTATTTTTTCTGCTAACTTTAATAACAAAATAATTTTTTATATTAGAAAATGCGACATGGCACGTGAATCACGCGTCCTGTTTATTTTTTTTATATATTGTATTATTCGAATTGTGTCGGACACGTGCCAGATCCATTATATTCATATTCTAGTCAGACTAATTACATTGAGCTATCTCATGGTCATAGACTCATAGCAAACTATCCCATTATCATAGTCCCCCTTTTCAGCCTCTCTAATGTCAACTCATATTAAGCACATTATATTTATGCTGAATTCAACATTGTGTCTTCATATGCGTGTTTTCAATTTTGCTATGTGATTTTTTTACTTATGTTGTTTGAGGCTTTATTTTAATATTCACAAGTTGTCATGGACCAGAAATTCCTTTTGGAATTTTAAATCCATGAACAGAATTAACTTAGTGTGTCCTTAATTGTTTTTAATTTTTACAGACTGCTACTTGCAATGAATTAAAAAAAAATACTACTTGCAGTTATAGTTTTCAGTTTTTGAAAATGTTTAGTTGAACATCTGCTTCCAAACAAGCTGTTTCTTGCACTTTGCTGCAAAAGTGTGGTGTGCCCTCAATAGTTTTCTCTGGATATAATGTGTAGTAATCTTCTTTTATGCTTACAGGTACTTGTGATGACACCTGCTATTTTACTTGATGGTTTGAGACATAGCTTTTTCAACCTAAATATGATTAAGGTTTTAATAGTTGACGAGTGCCACCATGCAAGGGGCAAACACCCATATGCTTGCATTATGACGGTGTGTTGTCTCTTTCTTTTCTTTTTTCCTTTTCTCAATGCGTATGATACATTACAAAATATTAGTCTCATCTTAGCTTATTACATTTCTTTTTATAATTGTTAATTGTTGAAGATGGAGTTGCCAAACTCCACTTCATTTTCACTCATTGTTTAGGCCCAAGCTCATATTAGTCTCATCTGATATTGCGGAGTAGGATTTTATTTTCCCTTATTAATGGGAATGGGAAAGGCCTTTAATGTATTTTGTGTATGCTTCTATTCTCGTACCCAATGTTGCACCAACACGCTGAAGAGGCCAGCGTCTCCAAACTGAGTATGTACTCCGTATTTGCGTTAAAAGAAAGAAAAAATCTGTAGTACTTTCCTATTTTGTAGTTGTAGATTAGGATAGATGTTTGTGTTTGATTATAATACATCTTATTTAGTTGATAAATTATCTAATTAATTGTATTAGTGATTTATAATTTTATATTATCTTATTTTTACAACGAATGAGTTTTATAAAAAATATTTATTTATTATTTTTACATAACGAAATATAACGAATCGTATTCTAAATTTTATAAAAATGGCGTATTTTGTATCTTAATTATATTGTACTACGAAATCCGTATTCGTATTCGTGCAACATAGCTCGTACCTTGCCTCTCTTCATTTTATGTTTTTTATCACACATCTTATTTACTACTTTGTTTATTGAAAACTTGAAATGCTTTGGATGTGTGCATGTATTCAAGTAGATTGAACAGTCTGAAAGCAGTCAATACTGCAATTTAATTTAGGCTTCCTATTAATTTGCTGCCGCCTGTTTTATCATTGACACAATGTTAGTGCTGTTTAATTGATTTGAATGCATTTGCAGGAATTCTATCACCGTCAGTTGCATTCTGGTGAATCTGATCTTCCTAGGATTTTTGGGATGACTGCATCCCCCATAAAGTCCAAAGGTATTTGAACCTCAGTTTAATCTATGGGTTATTCTTTACCATATTGTCTTTTGGTAATTGTATTATTAACTGGTGAACCTTGCATTTTTTTTTTTTGATCAGCCGTGCACCTTGCATATTAATGTTGGATTTTAATCTGTTTCCACTGCCTTTTTAATTTAGGTGCAAAATCCGGGAGCATTTGCTGGGAAATGATTAATGATCTTGAGACTTTGATGAATTCAAAGGTTTCTATTTTACTTATGTCATGTTTGATTCTGTATTTCTAAGACTATTACTTTGCAATTTTTACCAATTTGATCATATATTGGTCGACTTTGATATACTACTGTTTTATTCTTCTTGTTACTTGTTGGTTCACCACTTCACCTTGTAATCTTGTTTTTCTATATTATTTTTTAATATTATATATATTGGGGTTTGCAGGTTTATACGTGTGCTAATGAAGCTGTGCTTGCTGAGTTTATACCATTTTCAACTCCAAAGTTCAGAATTTACAAGCACACGGAGATTCCTTATGCTTTATATGCTCGTATTGTGGAGAGATTAAATGATCTCAAGAAGAAGGTATGCATCCATGAGTAATTTTACTTAACCAAGTTTTATCCATGTAGCAATGTAAATGTTCTTATTGATATATTCTTTTAAAATTAAAACTAGGTGGCGACTTTATTTTATTATCGTCCAATGTATTGTGATCTGATCATTGGTAATATTTTTTTGAGGGCACTGATGAGAAATACTGGTTTTCAGCATAAATCCTCCTTGGAAGAATTTGATCTCAAGGAATCTACAGAAGATGCAATTAAAAAAAGATTGTCGAAGATACATTCCAATTTACTATTCTGTTTGGATGAACTTGGGGTTTTGTTGGCTTTAAAGGTAATGAATAATTCAGGTTAGTTAGTTGATTTTCTGTTTTGTTATTAGTAAGAGACAGCAGATTTATTCAACATATTCTTGTTTAATAGGCTGCAGAGTCTTTTTCATGCAACGAAGCTGAATCTGATTTTCATGCCTGGGGAAAGTTGGATGGGTTTGGTGAATCAACTGTTAAAAGATTCAGCATTGATGCCTTCAATATATTAGCGGCCTACATGCCATATGGTGCTTTCTCTTATCTTCATCTTGATGAGTGAATTCATTGGAAATGTCATTTTCATTACTCTTTTGCTTCAGATCTTACTTACATGTGTTTCTCTTCTTCCCAATATACATTTTAGGTCCTTGTTGGTCTACTAATGATGATGTCAAAGCCAGCATGTATGCAGGGTATCTCACATCCAAAGTTGTTTGTCTCATTGACATTCTTCATGAATACAGGTTTGCATAATTGAAATTTATCTAATGGAAACAGGGTATCATAATTGAACAAAGAAGTGTCACAAAAAAAGCCGATAGTTTAAGTTACCTCAATATTTTCTTGTTAAATTTCAGTAATGGGTTACATACAATGACTTGGGTTTTCATTACTAAAAGGTCCATTTTAATTAGTAGGGTTTGACTTGTGCCATTATATTTAGCTCATTCACATTATACTCTTTCAATGAGTGACTAATTCAACACTCTCACTCACGTGCGGACATTGGATTTTTCTTGTATCTGTGGGCTCGACACGTGCACAATCGGGTGGCTTATAAATCGGCACTCCCCTCACTTGTAGGTATTTATCTACCACACGCGGGTCACCTTCGGGCCAAGGTCAATATCAAAACCTGCTATGATATCATGATAAATTTCAATAATGAGTTACTTACAATGACTTGGGCTTCCACTACTAAAAGATTATCCTTATTAGTATAGTTTGGCTCCCACCATTATATTTAGCTCATTTCCTTTTTTTCAATGTGGAACTTTAGTCACCACTTCAACAACCCTTAAACGTCAAATAAATGCATGGCTAATTGTTTGGTCCTTTGGGTAATGTAAGCATGGAAATAAATGTGTGATGTTGATTGGTGTATAGTATGTGCTCATAGCTTGCTCTTGTAAACTATATTTACAAAACTCGATTTTTCTGGCATAAATTTTTTGTTTCTCATTTACTATAAAAACAGGGCTGTAAAATGATACGGAGGTTGATGAATGTCCTAAAACAAAGTAAGCATTGAGAAAAAAGATGTAATGGTTCTTATTTTGTATGTGATTGTTTTGGCAGGAATAGTTTGTTTCTTTTTTACTACACACACACACACACTTCAACTCTTTTTGTCCAATTTTGGCCTAATTAAATGAGACTATGAACTTCTTGTGAGTGTGCATGTGCCTCTATGTGTTCATACTTCATTGTTTCTATTTTTTATGTATTATGAATATAGGGATGTAAAGGATATAAGATGTATAATATTTGTAGAAAGAGTCATTGGAGCTATTGTCCTTCAATCTCTATTGAGTGAGTTGCTTCCTAAGCACAATATTTGGAAGACAAAGTATATAGCAGGAAACAGTTCTATGCTCCAGTCTCAGACAAGAAAGAAACAAAATGAAATTGTGGAAGATTTTCGTAAAGGAGTGGTATGTTTACCCTTTGCTTAATCATATTGACTTTAATTTTTTGTTTGTTATCAATAATCATATTTTGATGTTGGATGGCACTTAGGTGAACATCATTGTTGCTACATCGATTTTGGAGGAGGGTTTAGATGTTCAAAGGTGCAACTTAGTCATTAGATTTGATCCTCCAGCCACAATCTGCAGCTTCATACAGTCGAGAGGACGTGCTAGAATGCAGAATTCAGATTATATCTTGATGTTAAAAAGGTGAATGTCTAATTGTTTCTGTTTTACAGAAAGAGAAATATGTTTACACACACACACACAGAGTTCTGGATTTATGTTTGCTCTTTTAGCATGAGCATTGCATACTGAAGCACCATTATTTTTTATATTCCTTTAGTGGAGATTTATCGACACGCTCTCGGCTGGAAAACTATCTGTCTGGTGGTGATATCATGAGAAAGGAGTCCCTAGACCATGCTTCTCTTCCTTGCGCACCTCTTAAAACTGAGCTGTTTGATGAGCAAGCTTATCGCGTGGAAAGTACTGGAGCAGTTGTAACTCTTAGTTCTAGTGTTAGCTTGATATACTTCTATTGTTCACGTCTCCCCTCAGATGGGTTAGTTAATAGTAGTTTTAATTTGAATCAAATTCATTATTAATGCTTTAATGCTGATCTGTTTTTTTTTTCTTCATTTAGATACTTCAAACCAACTCCAAGATTTGATATAGACAAGGAGAAGGGTGTTGGCATTCTCTATCTCCCTAAGAGTTGTCCTGTCCATACTGTGCGTTCACATGGAGACCCAAAAATTGTGAAGCAAATTGTTTGCCTTGATGCTTGCAAGCAACTTCACGAAGTTGGTGCTTTAACAGATAATCTTGTACCTGATATTGTTGTGGAAGAAGCTGCTGCCCAAGTATATGGTAGTTTTTCTTTTTAAGCTGTAATATCTACTTTAATTTTGTAGTCTTTTGTACTGATAACTTATTTAGTAGGTTCATGAGAAGTTTCTTTGTCTTATTTGTTTTCCATTTTACTGTTTTGATGTGCAGCAAGTGATACTTTTAACAGTGAGCAACCTAAGTTCTTCCCTCCAGAATTGGTTAATCGTTGTCTAGAAAAATCCAAGACATTGTACTATTGCTACTTGATTGAGTTGAAGCAGAACTTTGATTATGGAACTGCTGTTCATGATATTGTACTAGTTACAAGAAGTGAACTTGAATTTGATAATGGGAGCATGGTTTTCGACTTGGAAGTTGATAGGGGTGTTTTGGCTGTAAACTTGAAGTATGTGGGAGTCATGGACCTTAGCCCAGAGCAGGTATCGCATCAACTTCTCTTCAACTTAAAATTGTCGAAGATGTGATTTGTAAATACAAAGTAAACTAATTTATCCCTTATAAAATTGTTGTCAGGTTCTTATGTGTCGGAAGTTTCAGGTGACTCTGTTCAGAGTTCTCGTGGATCGTAATCTAGATAAGTTGCGGGATGCATTAAGTGGATTAAATCTGGGGAATAATCTTGATATTGATTATCTTTTGCTTCCATCTGGTAACAAACTTAAGGAACCTATGACCATTGACTGGTTATCTGTTTTGTCTTTATTTTCATGTGACAATGCTCAACACGGTTGCATGATCTATTCTCGAAACGGTCATACGCATGCCTATGTTCAAACCAAAAATGGTTTGGTATGCTCATGCACACTGTTAAATTCTCTGGTCTTTACCCCTCACAATGGTCTTATCTATTGTATCACTGGCATTCTAAATGAGTTAGATGCAAACTCACTTTTGAGGAAGAGGGATGAAACTGAAATCTCTTACAAGGAGTACTATAGATCACGGTACGTTATCAATTTCTGTGCACAATCACTGGTTATCGGAAGTGATGCTGCTGTGTTGCATGTGATTAACATACATGTCCTGTTTATTACAGCTATGGCATCAAATTGCGGGATGAACGTCAACCATTGTTCGAAGGAAGACACATATATAAAGTGAAAAACTACCTAAGTCGATGCAGGCTACCAAAGGAGAAAGGTTTGATTTCCGTCATTTGTTTCATGTAGAGAGTGTTATAGTTGATTTTATTTTATTATATTTTTTCAATTTGAGGTTTTTGTCGTAATTTAGTAGCCTATTCTATTAAAAGTCAAAGCATGCTCAAATACTGTCTTTTGCTTTATGAATTTTATTTGTTGCGGGCGGACACTTTTATTTGTCACTTTCTCACAAGTCACAAAGAGAATTATTTCAACCCAACAAGTGACGCGTTCTAATTTGGCTACTATATGAATATGATCTAACAAAACAATATTAGACACCATGTCATGTCTCAGTGAGATCGTTTTAAACATTTTTTTAATTACTATATTACCAAAAACTAGCTTGTGGTTACTAAATTGTCATGAGTAGTCTAGGCATGTGCGTTTTGATGTTCACAAGCTGAATTCGACATTGGTGGTTCAGAATATATTTGGCTTTGATCATAGTTGTGTGCAAGTGTAGACAAAGCATTAATTTCAGCAGTCTTATTAATTTGATCAGTTGTGCTTATTGCAGAATCAACTAATGCAAGTGTGGAATTGCCAGCTGAACTTTGCTCCATTATCATGAGTCCAATATCAATCTCTACTGTGTATTCTTTCTCATTTGTTCCGTCAATCATGCATCGGATTGAGTCTTTGCTCATTGCTATCAACTTGACAAAGATGCCTCTGGACCATTGCATCCAAAATATGAAAATTCCAACCTTGAAGGTAATCTTACTCTGTTTACAAATTATTTATGAATATAGAGGGCATAGAAAGCCAATATGGTGGGTAGGAATATATGGCAACTTAAGATATTTTCGAATCGTGAGAGATTTGATATGCCTTTAATTTTTTGAATTGAATTCCCATGCCTTTAAGTTTTATATAATATTGGATATATTTATATTTGTGTGCAGTTTGTATAAAATTTTACTGTTTCCTCTGAATGTAGGTCTTGGAAGCGATCACTACAAAAGAGTGCCAAGAAAAATTCCATTTGGAATCACTCGAGATTTTGGGAGACTCTTTTCTCAAATATGCTGCTAGCCAGCAGCTCTTTAAAACCTATCAAAATCATCATGAAGGTCTACTTAGTATTAAGAAAGATAAAATAATTTCAAATGTTGCACTTCGCAAGCTAGGATGTGACCGCAAGCTTCAGGTAAATTTTTCCATTTAATAATTCAAAATTTGCTAAGCGTATTGGAATAAATTACCCTTCTGTTACTGCTCATAATTCATTTGCATCTTTTTACATTTGCTAGGGTCTGGTCATAATGTATATATATGTTTGTCTTTACCGTAGGGTTTCATTCGCAACGAATCTTTTGATCCTAAACAGTGGATCATTCCTGGAGTTAAATCTAAAAATTACACGTTAAGTGAAGAGTGGATTACTAGTACTAAAAAAATGTATGTCACGGGGAAAAGGAGCTTGAAAAGTAAGACAGTTGCTGATGTTGTCGAGGCATTACTTGGTGCATTTTTGAGCACTGGCGGTGAAACAGCTGCATTACTGTATATGGATTGGCTGGGCATAAAGGTTGATTTTGTTACTTTGCCATACGAGACTTTCCAAGTGCAGTCGGAGAGGCTCGTGAATGTCAAGCATATGGAGTCCTTATTGAAATACTCATTTCGCAACCCTTGTTTGCTAGTGGAAGCACTGACGCATGGTTCTTACTTGCTTCCTGAGATCCCAAGATGTTATCAACGGCTAGAATTCCTTGGGGATTCAGTGTTGGATTACCTTATTACTGTCCATCTGTATGATACATACCCTGGGTCGTCACCTGGTTTGTTAACGGACATGAGATCTGCTTCAGTGAACAACGACTGCTATGCACAGTCTGCTGTAAAGGCTAGACTGCACCAGCATATTCTCCATGCCTCTCACGAGCTCCAAAAGCACATTAAAGCCACTGTTGAAGAATTCGAGAACGTATCCTTGGAAACAACTTTTGGATGGGAATGTGAGACTTCTTTCCCAAAGGTATGCTGTTTATATAGTAGCCTTGGCCTTGGCTTGTTCATTTTTTATTTTTGGTCTAAACCATGGGGGTTCTAGAGTGGGCCCGCGCTTTGGCGGTTGACACTTTTAAGCCGTTTGACCACACTCAAACTAATCACTATTCGAGATTTATTCACAAGTTAGAGGATTTCATATCTCCTCATCGGTGTGTTGAGTGGGGATCGAAACTGAGATCTCTTATCACTCACGCAGCCTGTGTTGACCAACTGTCCCACCCCCATGAGTAAATTTTTTGGACTTTCTCGATTTGTGCGTGTCATCCTTGCGCAGGCCGGGGCCATGCTAATCTTCTTTGTATCGTTCCAGTTTTATCAGATGTCCCTGAAGGGACAACTTGTTCATATTTTTTCATATATTGTGTAATCCTCACTAATTTTTGACAGGTACTGGGAGACGTAATAGAATCTCTGGCAGGCGCAATATTTGTTGATTCGGGATACAACAAGGACGCGGTGTTTCAAAGCATTCGACCCCTCCTGGAACCTTTGGTGACACCGGAGACTCTAAAGCTCCAGCCGGTGAGAGAGTTGAATGAGCTGTGTAACAAGAAAAATTACAGCTTGAAAAAACCTGTGTTTTCGAAAAACAACGGTGTCAGTGAAATTACTGTGGAAGTTGAAGCTAATGGTGTGATTCACAAGCATACCTCTACAGCTGCAGACAAGAAGACGGCAGAGAAACTTGCGTGCAAAGAAGTTCTCAAGTCTTTGAAATTAAGCACACATTGATAAAATGCATGCTTTTCATATTCAAGTAGAAGGGATTGGGCGTATTTATGTACGGACTTAATTGAAAGGCTCAAGCGTGATATTTTTCTACTATGAGAAAATGGGAGAGCTATTTGTAACTTGGCCTTTCGGGCGTTTTATTTATAAGGTTAATTGATCGTCTAACTATACACTCGTACAACAGTTGATCATTCTACTATTTTTAAAATTGTCAACGATGCTTCAACTATACATTCTCATTACCGATGCAGAAAAACACTATTTCATCCATAAGTTAGTTTCCGTTGGTTTGAACAAAAAGAAAAACACGTGGATTTCGTCTTTTTCAGTGAACTTCATATTTACTGCAAATTGAGATATTTTTTGATGCTATCTTAGTTTGTAACAAATATGAAACAAGCTCCATGAAGAAGACGAAGTCATGTGCTAAGCAAACACTTTTTTTTTTTTAATGTTTAAACTAACGGCAACTAACATATAAATGAAATTGTGTTTGGGGGCTCTGGTAATGAGAATGTATACGTGAAGTATCGTTGATAATTTTAAAAATAGTAGGAGGATCAATTGTAATATGAGTGTATAGTTGGAGGACCAATGGTAACGTTAACTATTTTTTTATATAATATAAAATATTTTGCTTTACAATAAATTTTATACCTTTGTTATTCATTGTATTGATATTGATATTTCAAAATATGTTGGGTTTTTTGAGACTACTTCAAGTAATATGTCGAGTATGAGAGTCTGTAAGGTTACGTTTGGATTAGGTGGGAATGAGATTCTCATTGATGGTGTTTGGATTAGAAAAACCCATTCCGATTGCCATTCTTATTCCCATTACCTTACTCTTGTACAATTTGATTCTCACCAATTGTGGATGGAATGGGATTCCCATTCTCATGACTTCACATTTTTATGTTACGATTTAAATTTC
>JAYMTL010000223.1:0-13989 GCA_036897445.1 Pelargonium tetragonum | reverse complement strand
TTTCTATGTGGCCTATGTTTACAGACAATAAATACTATCTGCTTAATTATTTTGGTTATGGGATTCAAGAGAAGTACTATTACAATTCTCAAAACATATAGTAGCATCTCATGAGTTGCAAAGTAAATTTTGGCAGTTGTTCTGCAGATTGCCCGTAACTGGACTGAAAATTTCCAATTCAATCATGGAAGGAAATGAGAAAATTATGTCATGTTTAACACATGGATGGTTTCACTTTAATTTTAAGTATCCCTCACAGAGACACAACTCCAAACTAAACTACAAAGTTAACCCCAAAATATACCAGGTAATAAGAGTAAGACTGCATCATTAAAAAAAGTTATAGGGAAAAGCCCAAGACTCACCTTAAATCCAATTTTGTTATCAAGACAAGAATGCCAATCCGCCTTCGTTTCCTTGAGAGGAACTCGATCATGAGGTCTGCAAAGGGTAGCAGTCATAAGAAAATGTAAGAACGGGTGTTACACAATAGACATGTGAGAATTAAAGAATTGTAGTAATCTATAAATGGCATTAATGTGTAAAGGTCAAAACAAGAATAAAGAGCATACCTCTTAGGGCCACAGGTGCAAGGCTTAACTTCTGAATGGTCCAATTGTCGATAAGATGAATACACTCTATCTTGTTGAGGCTGAGTGTACAGTCGAAAAGCGTACGAATTTTCTTTTTGTTTGGTTGTATACATATATATTTGAAAGTCATGAAGAGGGAGAAGACGTTTACCTCACTTTAGTCAACAATCATATTGTTTGCCCGAAGATATGCTTCAATCATTGCAACCTAAAATTAACAAGAAAGAAAATTACTATGTTTCATAGTATTTCAGATTGAGGGAATTTATATATAAAAACAATATGATACTCACAGTTTCATCACTCTTTCCTGTTAATTTGAGATACTGTAATGTGGCACAAGAGCCCCATGGTTGCACCATACTCCGGAGACATATTGACAATAGTAGCCCTGTCTGTCAATGGTAACACCATTGGGAAGTTTGCCAACACCATGTTTCCTCAAATCTTGTGCTTTACTGTCAAAACCAAATCAGTAGCTGTGAGACCATTGGGCAATTTCCCCGATAACTTGTACCCCACAACACCAGGCATCACCATGTTCATGGGCTATTATTTTGACAAAATAGGATTAGAAGCAAAACATATATATTAAATCCATACCATCAAGGGAATGCAAGTACACACCAGAATAACCTGACGAGCGGAGAAAACATATATATATATATATATATATATATCATACACACGCACACACATATATATATATATTTCCATGACATGGCAATTAACATAAGTAGGTTGGCTCTTGACATTTTAATACTCATGTTCACCCTGAGTATCAGCATGTAGAGATGCCTTGATGAAATTTCTTTAGCTTACACTTTTCTATTAATCGATCACAATTAGACACTATTTTTACCTGGTATCGAAGGATGAATCATGCACCGGGATGGTTTGCTCCCCATGAGATGGTGACACTTGTTCTGTAAACAAATGTCATGAAAACTTACAGTTTGTATGGGGAACATTGAGAATAAAAAGACTAACAAAGTGTTAGTTGATAGTCAAATTAAACTGTCATACCCTTTGGTCAAAGCCCCCCAAGTTCCTCCATTGTCGGTTTATTCAATTTCCACTTCAGAAGGTATCTGCTGCTCGTCTTCAACCTCTAAGCCCTCTCCTTCAAATCCTTGAGTGTGCTTGGATCACAACTTGGAGTACCCTGATCATTATCACAAAGAACAAGAACCACACCAGCATAAATTTATTGTTACAAAGATAATTTTTCTGACAGAAGCCCAAATTAAATCATTACAAAACTGAAAATGGGATCTCGAAGGAGAACTCGTTCCCGACTTCCCGGAACCAAGTGTTGCCACCTGCAGGTGTTGAGTTTTTCTGCATACATTTCTTAATACTGAATTCATTACCTGTGTATCTCCTGAAATTGTCTGGAACTTCAATTTTGAAGGCCCTCTTTTGGAAACCCTCACGATGTCCCTTCAGCACCGTTCAATCCCAAGCCCCAATTCTGGGACGTCGGGTCATCTCGAGAGTGGGGGAAGCCTGGCGGTGGGCTTCCGATTCTCCTTCCTCAGCGCCGCCGAGAAGTCCGGCCAAAACAGAGGAAGGCCCTTTACGCCCGGAGGCCGCCAGAGTCCTCTGAAACCTAACTTGCTTCTTTACCGGCGGTAGTGTCAGTACTTTTCGTTCGGAAGAGGGAGTGTAGCGAAGGGTTGGGATGGTGGAGCCGTTGATGATCTCTGACATTGTCGCCGACGATCTTCTTTTTCCTCCGATTTGTGTTGTGTTGTTGAAGATGGTTGAGAGGGAGAGGGGTTTGATCGATTAGTAATGCTTTTGAATTGAAGTTTTGATTCTTGTTTTTTTTACAAAAAGATTTGGAGCCGTCGATGATCTCTGACAATGTCGCCGACGATCTTCTTTCTCCTCCGATTTGTGTTGTGTTGTTGAAGACGGTTGAGAGGAGGGGGGTTGATCGATTAGTAAATGCTTTTGAATTGAAGTTTTGGTTCTTGTTTTTTACAAAAAGATTTGGAATATTAACAGAGAACAACTTCAACCTCCGATCCCTGGAGATTGTAGGTACGAAACCAGAATTCATCAAACATACAGATCAGGGTGCTCAAGTTGCTGACCATAACAACAAAATTTTCAAATAAAATGAAGATCGCTTTTACCAATAGAAATTCCCTCTACCGAAAATGCTGAATTCCTTAAATTAAAAACAAAAAGAAAAAGAAACCCATGATAGAAAGACGATCATTCATGGAAGAAGATACCTGCTTGATCCAGTTGATTGCGCTGTCGTCCAATCCCTCGGTGAGTATTTTGTACAAGTTTTGCAAAGAGAGTTGTGTGTTGAAAACAGTAAGCAATCAAAAAGGAGGTGGGATTCGAGAAGAAGAAGAAGAAGAAGAAGAAGAAGAGTGGGGAGCGTCTTAGAAGTTTTCAGGAGCTAACGGCTAGTAATGACACGCCAACCTTGCTTCGTTTCTTTCTTTTTTCTTTGACGCTAGTCAACCTTAATTTTCACCTAATACATGTCACCGTCATGGGCGGAGCCACGTTGGCAGGTCAGTGAACACGTGCCCCCACTTGGCTCAGCAGAATGTATAAAATTCCATACTGATTTTGTTAAATTTCTCACCAAATGGAGGTGCCCCATATCAATTCTGGTGTGCCCCATAAAAATCGTAGACTATGCTCTAAAAAGTTATTGTGTGGATCCCATATTAATTTCAATTTACTAAGTAAAAGCTAAATGTTTATTTTTATCTATTTCAATTCTTAGTTTTCGTTAACTTAATGGTATTAAAAGTTAAAACATTTTTGTGTATATGGCAAAACACAAATACGTTTTTTTTTTTGTCTAAGTCATGGGATTGTAGGGTGGGTCCACACATTTGGCTGTTGGCACTTTTAAGCCGTTTGAGCACACTCAAACTAATCCACATTCGAAGTTTGTTCACAAGTTAAAGATTAAACACAAATATGTTTTGATATTATAAATTACTAGGTTATAACTCGTGCGTTGCACGGGTGTAATATCAGTTATATTTAAGTACAATATAAATAATTAGATTACTATTATTATACATTTGCATATGAAAATAATAACATTATATGTATAACGATATATAATTACATATTTAATATTGAAAGAACTTCCTTATATACTATATTTTTAGTGCAGTTTTTTTCTTCTGAATTCGAATGCGACAACAAAATTTTCAATCCTTGTGGAGATGTCACTCTTGATACTGCAACATATAACTGTCCATGACTAAATACAGGTTTTGTCAAGTATAAACATACATTCTTCAAAGTTTGACCTTGACTCTTGTTCACTGTCATGGCATAACATAAGTTCACGGGAAATTGTCTTCTTCGTAGATGAAAAGGCCATTTTTTGTCGTTCGACGTCATTATAATTCTTGGAATGAATACTTTATCTCCTATATTACTTCTCGTGACTATCTTTGCTTCAATAACTCGTTGAGCCAATTGTGTGACTATCAATCTAGTGCAATTACACAAACCCTTTCGTGCATTGATATTTCTCATCAACATTATAGGACTGTCGACCTTCAAATTTAATTCATGATTTGCTATTCCAGGAAACTTGAGAGAATTCAAAAACTCAACGGGATATAAATTTTCTTCATCTTCTATATTTCCAATCCCTTTGCATAATGAATCTGAACTTAAATATGTTGTTTCTTCACCTGGAATTAAAGAATTAATATGATTATTCAACTTGTCAACTGTTTCATTCAAAGGAGTTAGAATAGCTCTTTCCTGAAGATACGTAGCATCATTGAACTTATTTAAAAGATCTGGATAAATTGTAGAAGTCACCTCCTCTAATGGATCATTATCTTCATTCAATAAATATTGTTACGAAATCTCAATCCATTCAGAATCATCTTCTCCATAAATTGCTTTTGTTGGTAACTCTCCATCTCCAAGATCAAGTATCCATTTACTAAATTGTTCAATCTGTTGGTTGCCATCTTTATTCTCCAACCTCATATTTCTCTTCAAGTGAAATACTTTGCAATGTTTCCAAAACCTTGAGTTAGTTAAGGATGTTTTTACAATATCTAATCTATCTCCTTTAGGGACGACTGAAAATATCTGTCTAAAATCTCCTCCCAAAAGAACAGTTTTTCCACCAAACGGTTTAGTTTCTGATTCAGTATCTGCAGTGCATAATATATCTCTTAATGTTCTATCAACTGATTCAAAACAATTCTTGTGGTGCATAGGAGCTTCATCCCAAACTATCAAGCTACTTTCTATTATTAGTTCCGCTAGATTGGAATTTGGCTTGATATTACATGTTGAAGTATCTGTAGCATTTAAAGGTATTTGAAATCTGGAGTGGCCTGTTCTTCCACCTAAATGACATTATTTTTTCAAAAGAAAAATAGATATGTGAAAAATGTAATTCATCATACATATATGCTCTTTTAATATGAATAAATAAAACAGTTCAAAGAATAATTAAGACACATAAAACATTAGCAGATCTACCAAACTTGTTCTGAAATTAGTCATTCAAAATACAACTATTTACAGTAACATAAAACATTAGTAGGCTAACATGAGTTGATCTCCAAAAAACCAAATATGTTACCAGTACATGGGACAACCCTTCAAAATACAACTGCTTACACATATTTCCAAGTGACCTTCCAATTTCATTTTTTCTACTACAGAGTATTACGAAACTAAAGGAACAACATATATGCATGAACTAAAATTAAAGTGCATCAATAGTTACATATCTAAATAAAAAATTAAATCTAATACAACTCCTAATGTTGAAACCAAAATAACACTCGTATAAATATCTACATAAATAGTTAAACTAAAGACATGAGCTTATATAAAATAAGTAAATTTAAAATAGAAACATGAATATAATTAGTACATCAATCAATAAATTTGATATACTGTATATTTTAAAGAAGTGGTTATTTATGTCCTTAAAAATTCTCGCTCTCTGAATTCATGTTCTTGCAGTTCTGACTAAAAGTTTACGAATATAAAATTTTGATTAAACAGAAACAATGCACATAACTCTTAATTGAATATATAGGGACCTCATATCTATAGTAAATATCTGAAACTAAGCTAAAACTAAGTGCGTGTATTACATATTGTAAGCTAATTGGAAGTTGTATTCCTAGTATAATATTTACTTTTGACTCTGTTACATCATTTATTATAATATGCTATATGAATATTTAGATATTATGAACCACTCAGTTCTAAGTACTCGTCAAAGAAATAAGTAATTTAATGAAAAGTGTTTGCAAAGGTATCGTCAATTCAGTCATATTAAATTATTTCATGAAAACATATATATGTATATGTATGTATTATATTACCTGGTAATAATAATGATGCTATTCCTGAAGATGCTACTGCCAAAACAATCTTTCCTTCACTCCGCATCCTTGAAATTATTGTTTTCCATAGAAAAGTTTTTCCGGTTCCACCAGACCCATTTACAAAATAAAGCCCACCTTTTTTTTCTTCGACATCTTGTATAATTGATTTATACACATCATATTGTTCATGATTTAACTTTTCGTACAACCTGTCATGTTCAATTGCCAATATTTCTTTGTTGTAAGCTTGCTCCTCAAATAATAACCTGTTATATCTTCTTCCAAGCAAATCTAAATCAACTTGTGGCATTGAAGAAAAATCGGATAAGCTCTTTTCATATTGGTTCAACAATTGATCAATTTCAAGTAATACAAAACTCTTTACTTGATCAGGTGACATATTGAATTCTGGAAACTTCAATTCTTTTCTCAGCTTAGTTAGAATGTCATCTGACATATCCTCCCATGTTTGTTCCCAAATATGTTCAGGTTTTGATGGCTCACATAATAATAAAATTGTGACAAATAAATCTCTTAAATAAGCTCCAGTAGCCCAATTTGATGCTTCTTTGATTGCATGAATCCATTCTTTGTCTGAATCTAATAATCCTCTTGCATAACATGCTTCCTTGAAACTTTTATAACGAATACCATTAAATGTGTATAAATCATTGTAGTTGGTCGGGCCCTTCAATTCGTTTAATAATATTCTCAAATAAAAGCGTTCACCTATATACAAAAAAGGCAAGATAGTTTTTAGAACATATAAAATTGTAATAAAAAGATAAAGTTATTAATTCACGAAAAAAATGAATAAATACCTGAAGCAGAATGTGCATTCAAAAGTCTTCCAATACTTTTTCCTTTTTTTCTCATTGTCCATTCCAATTTCTCAGTGTCCCATACAAATAAAGTCGGAAAATCGGCATAAATCAGATCTCTTGCATGTGCATACTTTTTATTTGTTTCGAACCATTTGAGAAACATTGTTTCCTTTGCACTTTTTTTATTTAGCACATTTTGCAAATCTTCAGAATCTCCATATATCAAAGGTTGTTCATCTGCTAGGTGAAAAGTCAATCTTTGTACTGTGGGTTCGCGATATTGAATGTCAAATTGAAATATTCTCCAACATGCTTCTATAGCAGAAATATATCGACAATTCAAATATGACTTGATCTCATCAATTTCAGCTATGTTTTCAGTACCCACTATTTTGTTTCCTTGATAGCTTTCTTGAATTGCCACTGTAGCTCTATTTGGACCTTTATTAATGTACTTAAAAAGATATTTAATTGCTCTCGAATTGTTGCATCACTCAACATTGATGTGAGCTTGATACTTCACTAATAGGTCTCTGTTGTAAGGGACAACATACCTATTATCTAACTGAGTTCCTCCTTTCTCCACTGTCATGTTGGTGTCTCTTCTTCTATACAATGCAAATCCATTTTCGTCAATAGTAGTCGCATTAATAAAATGTTTTGGAAAATGCCGACTACAGTCGTTGTTTATCATGCATGATTGTTTTGGATTCGCTGCACCACATGGCCCATGCAACATAAATTGTTTAACATTCTCATAACCAACAGGGTCCTTTTCTAGATCTGGAAATTCCGCAGCTATAATTTTATTGATTTCAGAAACAGTAGGAAACTTATCATCAGAATGCAACCAAAACAACATATGTGCATGCGGCAATCCTCTTTTTTGGTATTCAATAGTATAAACAGCTGCAAAATTAAATAATGCAAGTGATATATTTTTTTGTTAACATATTAAAAAATGTCACAAATAAATAAATTTAACTATTTTGAATAAAATAAATATAATAGTAGCATGAGCAAATATAATAGCACACCGTTAGAGAATATGAATTATAATTTTCTTAGTCTATAGACTAATTGGTAAATAAACTATATTACAAGACAAATATATTTGTAGACCAGTTTTAAATTATAAACTTATAATATAGAACTAAATTTGGTTTTCAACTCCAATTTTCCACGGGGTCACGTGCATGGTCTACTAAAGTATGGGCGGGAATTTTGGTGTACGTGTTTATTTCTATGCAAAAGTAGGCTTATATGTGTGTGTCGTTTTTTGAATTTTGACCATTTTTATCTAAGCCACCATCATGGCACTGGTTGGCTCTTTAAAAACACTCAACGTGTAGGTTCATTTTTTTTTGAAGTTTATTTGTGGAATAAAATCTTCATAATATTCCGTTTTCTTTATTTTAAAAATAAAAAATTGAATAAAGACAAACAATACACGGTATGATATATTGCATGACAATGACAACATTCATTTGCGTGATTTTTATTCTTACGTGTACTTTCTTCTCTCCATAATATTGCATGACAATGACAACATTCATTCAGAGGTGGTCCAAAGTTCCGAAGTGTCACAGGCGATCCTAGTTTGATGAAAATAAAATATGAAATCGATAATTTTAATTAAACTCTATTTAAATACATACCTTTTCTCTTTGATTTGGAATTAGATATTTCTACAATTAACTCTTCCACACCTTCGTTAGCTGAAATTAAAAGAATAAAAACTATTTGTCAACTAATGATTAAAAATATCATGAATGACTCTAGTAATATTGAAGCACTAATATTTTTTATGCAGCTACATTGAATGACCTAGAGAAATTAAATAATAAATAATTTATCTTGCATAAGACGTTTTTCTCTTTTCTTTTGAATAATTAGTTTTCTCTCATAACGTGCTTGTTTATATTTTTGCTGACGTTCTAGTAGAGGTATATGTAAATCAGAATCAATGAAATTTAGTTTGATGTACAGTGCTTTGGTCTTCTACCCATTTGATTTTTCTTTTTTATTATTTACTAACTGATTACCGTATTTTTAATTTAGTTACTTTCCTTATTGATTGTGATAGAAAATTAACCTTATTTTGCAGTATATTAATTTAGCCATACAGAACCTTCCTTTCCGATGACATCTCATAATTTTCAGCTCCTTAATTTTATTTATTTGGTCACTTTCGTAATTATCAGTGCCAAAAGTAAGGGGAATAATGTACGTATATATTTGTAAGGAAATTTTTTGATACTTACATTGGTAAGAAGGAATCATTAGTGTCTGGACAAAATAAAAGGCAATCTCATCACTCAGATTTGGGTATTGTAACATAGCCACATTGTATATTTTTCCTCAATTCAAGCTCATGTCAATACTAAGCCAACATTTCTATCCACAACAACACAATCCAATCCAATTTGTTCATCCACTGAATCTGAATTCTTTTCAGCAAAGATAACAACACCAAGCAATCCAAACTTCATAAGAATTAGGGTTCTATCTACTTTGGCAAGAAACACAATATCCAGCAATGATTACCCACATCTTATCAAGTCTGACCTATCTGACAGCTAGAAAATTCTTTCAGGCATTTTGACAAACACATTATAAGCATATTCCAATTTCCAAAAGGGACCACCATTAACCCACATGGGAAAATTCTAGCATATCAATGAGAAATGAGAAGAAACAGAACAACAAATTAGAGACAAACAAAACCTCATGTAGGCCATTATGGTGTGAACATCTTTTAGTGAGAGAGTTTAGTTAATCTATTGAATGAAGAAAAATGTTTATATATAGGTACATCATTGGCTAAAGAGTGACAATTTTACGGATCAAATCGGGTCAGTTCGGGTTTCCATATATATCTAACCCGCATCTGATTCAAAAAGATGTCGGGTCCATTCGAATTTCCATATCTAACCTAAATATGCACAATTGAATATTGAAATGCTAATTGTATCTAATTTTCATCTGGGTGTGTGTTTTTGGCACCAATATGTTGTTTTTTAATGTTTCAGTATGTTGATTTCTTCTCTAATTGGATCTATAATATGTATATGATTTTAATGATTGTTTGTAATTTTTGAATAAGTCTGAAGAGAGTGATGACAGAGTAAGAGATTCTCGTGTAGCCAAGCAAAAGTTGTAGAAACGATAGTGTCAATTGGAGGTGCTTTTGTGGTCACAATGTACAAAAGATCAGCAATTTTGATGAAGATCAATACCACTTCATCTGTTATGTTTGTCTCGCAACAGTCAAATTGGATTATTGGATGGCTTCTTTTTGTGGCAGAAGCATGGAACTTTACTATGTATATTGTGAATGTTAGATGAAAATTTTATTAAGGACTATGTGTACAATGTAGCTTATCATTTTCGGGGTTTAAAATTGTTAAGATTTCTTGAGTTTTTGCAGGCTTTAGTTCTTGAACAGAGTTTAATTAAAAACGAATTTCCGATCTTCTTTTCAAATCAATAAAAACTCCAAATAACTCAACCAATGAGGACTAATTGTGTGTATATATAAAACATAACTACTTCATTTTATTTAATTTGCATGTAATTCAAACAATTATAGAAAAATAAAACTAATAGTATTGAGTGTTTGGTGATGTCTTTCTTTTATTCTCAGTCTAACATTGATTTCGCCGATCTTTTTCGTTGAACATTGCCAAACAATTGTGCATCTTTGAGTTAATCATCCTACACAAAAATAAAAAATCAATTTCAATAAATAATTCACTGGCACAAATTTTATTTAAATTTAATTATTAAAATTACCTTTTCAATTTTTGGTACTTTGAGTATTCTTGGATCTATTTCACCGTTTCCATTCTCGTCATCAGACTGAAAAAAAGTTAGGACAATAAATAATAAAAATTTCTTTAATAAAAAGTTCTAATTAAGAAAAAAATTATTACTTACTTCGTAAGTCATTCTTAATCGTCTTCTTTTAAAAGTAAGTGACACGTCTTTAACATCTTTTATTTCTATACATTCTTCATCAGTGTTGACATCTTTTTTATCAGTGATTTCCTGCCACAAAATAAATATGTACGATTAATTGATAATATTTATAATTATTACTTAAAAGTCTTATTCTCTTGGAATAAAAATAAAAATAATAAACTCACCTTTTCATTGTATTTTCCATTCTCTGAAACTTTATTGAGTGGAGTATTTGGTGCAAACCAATTCTCATGAGAAGGTTCGTACGATTCTAATTGTGTCACTGTGTAATCTTCCCGGCCTTCAATATAATTACGCTCATTCAACTTGATTTGAAGCAAAAAAAATCTCTGAATAATTTTTTTTATAAGTGTTGGTATTTCTTCATGGCTTTCTTGGGCATTGGTAATCTTAATAAGTTCTTTTGCAGAAACTTTTAATACTTTCTCAGCTTCATTGTCAAAAAGTAAAAAAGTAGTCATCGCGGTTTTGTCTTCAACTTCAAGTATAATTTTGTATCTGCGCATTCATGATTAAAAATTGTTATTATTATTTTTGTAACGTGTGAACAAATAAACCAATATAATATCAATTGAATACAAATATTACCTGGGTATAGGAGATTCACATTCTCCGCAAGTTTTACATGAAAAGCTTTCAAATAAACGTTCCACCTTCTTACGACATGATTTGCATGAATTATAATACCATCCAAAATGACTCTGAATCCCAATAACTTTAACTCTACAATTGAAAAATATCCGCTGTTCAATATATATTAAAAAATATCAAGTTAATATATTTCACATTATACCTTATCACAACAAATATTAAAAAAAAGTATTGATTTTTACCTCTTTAGATTTGTGGTCTAAAATTTCTTGGATACTACTCATATTTTCGGTGATAGGGGGATTAGATTTAGAGATTGTTTAAGTTTGTTTCATCTCTGTCACTTGACAATCTTCAATACACACACTTAATAATATATAATAAAAATTAGTTGACAACAACTCAAAAATATACAGTTTATTGATTTATCAATATAAAGCCTTAAAATATGTACCTTTGCAATAATACTTCAACTTCTGGAATATTCAAGTTCATGTATATTTTTGTTCCTGATGTTGTATAACATGTCACTTCATCTATTGCGCCACCATAGAGAGATCTTACTGTCATAGATGTTATAACTACACAATAAATTTTGTGTTCTTTGCAATTGATCATTCTTTGTATTTCTTCATTGTTTACAAAATCTCCCCATAATGTAACAATAAGCTTATTTTTCCTGTATTGTATTATACAATAAAAAAAATCATTAGTCACAATTGTATATGCATGTATAGTGATTGAAATCAGGGGTCTAAAGCAAACTATTTTGTTAAATTATACATAGAAAATTTTACTTCGCAATACATAAAAGTAATCGATAATATTATATGTATTCTTACTTATGGTCTTGTAGTTCAATAGTGCTTTTGCTAGTTGTCCGTCCACAAATTAATACATCTTCGGCTTGAGTCCAACTAACAAATATTCCATATAGGTCTACATAAAAAATATGATTAGATAAAACAATGAGGGTAAACATGATATTTAAAATTATTTAATATTACAAAAATTAACAAATTAATAAGAAAATGTATACCTGTCAAAAATGTGTCATTACCCTTCCTCTTAGGTATTTCTTCAAAATCTAGAAATTCAAATTTGTATAATGGAATGTGTTGTTTTAGATTACACAACTCTTCAATTGTAGTTTTGAAGTTGAACATTATTTTATAAGGATGATGAGTATGCCTATAATTATACTTGTTTGCAAGCACAATAAAATTTGAAAACATATAAACTTTTCCTTCTTGTAATAAATTTGTGTATTTATGACTTTCAGCATTTCGGATCGTAGCTTGTATCATATCTCCCTATAAGCAAGAAAATAAAAAGAGAGAGATAGGGTATAGTGAGGTTAGTATATTTTTAATACAATAATTTTAGAATTGAAAATGTGCCCAAAAAAATACATTTGCATCAATCAGTATCATGTCAGTTGACATGCATTGATTAGTTTTGTAGCTAATTGAATTCCACAATCGACTAAGCCTGGCTGTTAGCTTGGCTCGTTGTTGATTTATTTGCAAATTACTGATACAGAATTCTTGAATTGACATGGTGTATGAATTGCAAATTTTAGATGTAGTTTTGATTTAAGAGCACAATGACACCCACATATTTATATGAAAGAAGTCCCACCTTTAAGCCAATTTTCTTATTGATTATAGGAAAAAGATTGTCTTACCATAAGTTTAACTATAGTAATTGTCTTATTATTATAACAAAATTTAATTAAAAATAGAATTACATTATAAACCTCTCCTCTATTGACGAAAATATTTTGGAATTACATTATAAACCAAAATTTACCTAAAACATTTATTATATTATGCCTAACAAATAAAAATTCTTTCTGGACTAATAAAATTATTATAATTATTTTGTAAATTTCCTTATAAAACTATGACAATTTAATTTAGGTAAATTTATATAAGAATTTTAGGTTTTAGAAAATAAAACAAAAAATACTTAATTGCAAATTTGAGAAATTATTTTCTCATATTATAATCATTTAATTTAGGTAAACAATTTGGAATAATTGGTATCCCCTCGGATTTGGGAATAATTTTCAAAGTACAAAATTTAGGAATAATTTAATTTATTCTAAAATACAAAACAGGTTGGAGGAAGCAAGTGGAATCTGAATATTGGGCATAATACATATCTAGGGAACTTTAATTGATTTGGTTTCTCTCTCTTATATATATGTATAAGCTTTAAATATTTAAAAGAGACCTATATACTATATGAGCAAATCAATATGTACATGAAAATTAAATTGAATATACAAATAAATTCACACACTTGTATTTCTTTGGTTGCTCACATTTTAATAACAAGATGTTTTGCAGTATGAGACATACCACTGATGTCAATATTGAATATTTATTGGTCATCAAATTTAGAGGGGTTTCAAATTAACTTATAAGTTGGTTCACAGTAAATATTACAATGTTCTCAAATTTGGAGTTACATGTGTGGTATATTTGAAGCTACATGACTGGTTCATAAATTGAAAAAAATAA
Source organism: Pelargonium tetragonum (assembly GCA_036897445.1). Classification (NCBI taxonomy): domain Eukaryota; kingdom Viridiplantae; phylum Streptophyta; class Magnoliopsida; order Geraniales; family Geraniaceae; genus Pelargonium; species Pelargonium tetragonum. The sequence continues at coordinate 103 of JAYMTL010000223.1, read as the reverse complement.
CTTGTTTTTTAACGAGGAAAGAGATAGTTTATATTTCTTTGTAAACGAAGAGAGCTTGGTACATGTATACAATGTCCCTAACGTCTTTAGCTATATTCCTTAC
>JAYMTL010000222.1:0-13995 GCA_036897445.1 Pelargonium tetragonum | reverse complement strand
AGGAGAGAGTGACTGGGGAACTGTGGCCGACCCTAATGCCATACAACACAAGGTGTGACCGGCCAAACCCTAACCCTAGCTCCCAAGACTCCTTTTCAAAGGCAGTTTCCTAATTCTACTATGTCTCCAGGTAATCTTAAGTGCCTATAAATAGAGCCTCAAGCTCCAAGTAATTCATTCAGTCTTGCACTATCGAATACTTGTCTATTCTTCGCGATATTCATACATTCTTGAAGTGGGTTCTTAGTGTTCTTCGTGGTCCTCGTAGATTAACTTGGTTTAGGCACCGTTTAATCCCAAGACACTAGCTGGTTAGCTTTAAAATCCCATTTATGTGCAAAGTGACTTACTCTCACGCTGGAGGCGGTTTCTCGGGCACACATCCGGGACTCCGCTTAACGGTGCGTTTTGTACGCAAAAGCGGACCAGGTCTAGAAACCCAAGGAAGGTCTGAAGCCCAGGCGTTGAAGTTGAAGCCCATGCGTCAAGATCAAAGGCCTAATAGCAGGACTCGAAGCCCATCAAGGTTTCAAGCCCAAGTCAAAAGCTCAAGCTTCAGGGAAAGATCCAAGACTTGAAGACCCCAAAGACTAAGACGACGTAGTTTTGCACTTTAATTGTTTTCCGAGGAAAATAGTTAAATCAATTGGTTCCATTGTCGGGAATGTTTTGAAAACCAACGTTCCCAACTGCAAGAAGACAATGAACGTTTAGAGAGACGACCAGTATGTGGTTGATCGGCCCTCAGGTAGCTGCCACTGTCCCGGCCACTCCGAGTCTGGTTCCTCACAAGGGCGACGAGCCCGAGGAAGTAGAGGGCATGGGAGAGGAAGCTCCCGAGGGAGTCTAACCATCCAGATCAATGTCGACGACGTCGCTCCTCCAAGTGGGGATGCTCGTCAAGAGATAGAGCACATCCGAGCTGAGGAGGCCTGTCAGGCCACCCTTAATGCTACTCATCATTAAGGAGTCACACAAACTCCACCCGTTGCCATAACACCTGATGAGAATCTCCAGAGGGCATCCACATACTTCATGAATGCCGTGATCGCTGCATTTGTAGCCAAAAACTCAGTCTCTCCTGCTCTCCCTCCGGTTACTCCGAATGTGGTAAACGGAGTTGAGGTGTAGGGGACTACCAGAATCCCACCAGGGGGAGATGCACAAAATGCACTAGTCCAGCTACCAAGGACTATTGCATTGAACCCAAATGCTCCATGTTACCAACCTAGAGGCTCGGTATTCAATGGGAGACTTTCTCTTGGCAATGGCCAAGGAAATCGGGTTGGGCGCACCATCCAACACTAAGAACAGCAAGGCGAATCCACTGTCAGGGGTAACAACCCTAGACGCGACCAAGATGAGATTATCATCGAGGACTCCATACAAAGCACGAGTCGTGGTCGCAGGCGTGAAGAGGAGAGGGACGCAGCCACCACTGCTAAAACTGTCCCCATAACCCCGGCAGCACTCAAAGCCGCCTTTCAAGAGTTCTTGGCAGCTAAGGGACTAGTCACCCCCTCGCTCGCTGGGCCAACTGCTGCAGGAACACCCCTGGATCCTTTGATCCTGATAAATCTAGGACCACTCTTAAACACTCCACCGGCAGGAAGCCAGGCTGCAAATGCGCCAGCCACCTTAGCCGTTGATCCTTTTCTTACTACAATACAAGAGAAAGTGAGAGCATTGGAGACGGCAATGCAAACAGTCCAAGAAGTAGAGCTGGCATAGAGTGCGATTCTAATCCACTGTCTCATGCCATCAGAAACGCCCCTACAGTCCTGGGCATGCGCATTCCCAACATCACCTACAATGGAAAAACTGATGCGGATGATTACCGCACCACCTTTGAGTTACACACTCAAATGCGTACGAACAAGGACGCCTTGCACTGCAAGTTGTTCGCGTGCACTCTAAGGGACTCTGCCCAGGCCTGGTATAAAGGCCTACCAGATGGGTGCATTGAGTCATGGGATCAATTCAAGAAGTTGTTCTGCAACAACTTTCGCACCTCCGGACGGACTCAAGTGGACTGAATGCAACCCGTCCACATAAGAAAGAGGAAAAATGAGTCCCTCAAAAAATATCTGAGGAGATTCTGCGAGGTGGTCCACCAGTGTAGCATGGTCACTGATGACACAGTGCGCGCAAATTTTATAGGAGGCCTGAACAACGAAGACCTCCTCAAATTCATAGTCTTTAAAAAACCAAAGACTTGGTACGATCTCCTCCAGCTGGCTAATGAGCAAATCGTAGCAAAGGACATGTGTGCCTTTGCTAAGGAAAACAAAGATGAGGCCCGATGGTCGAGCTTGCAGTCTCGCTACAAGAGGGAAAAATACAACCCTCATAGGCAGAGCGCGAAAAAAGCCAACTACACCCCGGCTAAAATGTTTGGCGGGCCACCCTCAGCTAAAACAGCTTAGATAAAATGCACTCCCCTTAACGCCAGTGACCATGAAATCTACGATTACTTGGAAAAGAATGAGAACTGCAAGTGGCCGCGAGCAAAGGAGGGGAAATGTAAGGCAGGCACAAGGACAAGTACTACGTCCTCCATTAGTGCCACGGCCACGACATTGAGGGTTGCTACGTCCTCCAGAACACTGTCGAGCAAATGCTCAAAGAGGGCAAGCTCTAGGACTTCCACGCCAATGAAACGCGAAGTGGAGGCAAATGATACAAAGAAGATCGCAGAGACCGGCATGGGGATGAGCCTCGCCGAGATGACAACTACGATCATGTATTCAAGATGATCATTGAGAAACCTGCCATCTCTCATATCAAGGCCAAGATACGAGAGATCGAGAAAGAAGAAGATGCTCGCCCAAGCCATATAAAAAGACCGACTGGGATCGCGTCATCTACATTACTGATGATGAATTGGCATCGCTAAGCTTGCGCGATGAGCCAATAATCATCAAAGTCGGAGGCACCCATTCAAAAGTCAAACAAATCTTCTTCGACAACAGGGGCTCTGTAAATCTTCTTTATTAGAGAACCTTTAAGGAGCTCAACTTGAGAAAAGGCACACTCAAACCATGGAGCAAGTGAAGTTTCTCACAGACTACGGGGTGGCAACCATAATCGCCAGTCCTCGCTAGATGCTTGAACATTTGGTAAATCAGAACAAGAAGTCATCCGCTGTAAATAAAGAAGGCCCAATCTGACCTGGTCGAATTGGAAGACGATGAACACCCAGCCCTGCAAGATCCTCTTGATAGGCTGGGAATGAGACAGGGGAAAGATAGAAGTGGATTGGGCTTGCCTACTCACAGTAAAAGGAAGGACAAGCCCACAAAGGGGGTTGAGCTCTCTACGCGTTAGTGGATAGAGAGACGAAGCAACGGAGCTGTAACACACTCCACTCTACCCACCCTCAAGGGTGATGCCGCCCCAGCTGAGAAAGAAGGCTCTAGAGCCAGAAAAACTCATCGGGGTACCTACAGAGCCGGCCCCACCTCCTCCAAACATCAAGTGGCTCCCCCTCCAAGTATTAAGCAAACATACATGGAGGATGGTCGAGACTCTGATGATGACTATCCCCTGGAGGAGGGTGATAACACCGATGAGGAAGATGCCTTCCCTGAGAAATATTGGGAAGGCCCGGGTAGTATAGGAAAAACATACTCTAGACCCGAGAATAGACTTGTAACCATCCATGGTAGAAGACACATGAAATAAAATTTGCTTTTCTTAAAATTGGTCGCCATGCCCGAAAGCATGAACCAACTTCGCCCATTGTGGATTGGTCGTCATGCCTGAAAGCATGGACCGTCCGCCCATTGAGGATTGGTCGTCATGCCTGAAAGCATGAACCATCCGCTTATTGAGGATTGGTCGTCATGCCTGAAAGCATGAACCATCCACCCATTGTGGATCGATCGTCATGCCTGAAAGCACGAACTATCCGTCCATTGAGGATCGGTCGTCATGCCTGAAAGCATGAACTATCCGCCCATTGAGGATCGGTCGTCATGCCTGAAAGCATGAACCATCTGCCCATTGAGGATCGGTCGTCATGCCTGAAAGCATGAACCATCTGCCCATTAAGGATTGGTCATCATGCCTGAAAGCATGAACCATCCGCCCATTGAGGATTGGTCGTCGTGCCCCGAAAGCATGAACCATCCGCCTATTGAAGATTGGTTGTCATGCCTAAAATCATGAACCAACTCTACCAGCTACTAAGCAGCCACCCGAGGGCCGCTTGCTATCAGTATTATTTTTGTAATCGCATATAGACTTGAAAAAGTTCAGGGTCATCTCGAAAACCCCAACACACTTTTCACACTTATGTCGAGCCCGATGGCCGCACAGTGTAAAAATCACTTAGGCCAAGACCAGATGAGCCATAAGCAAAGTGTAGAATTTCGGCCAAGACATAGTTGTGAGGCACGACCCCACTTGTTTAGATATAGCTGAAATCCACCAAGCAAAGGCCCCGGAAGGCCACAAGGCAAAAGCCTCATTCCACCAAGAGTGGGGGGAAGAGAAAGCAACTACTGAGCGAGTAGTGTGCTAAGTTCAAACAAAGCTGCGGTGCGGAAAAAGCCCACCCAAAAGCAAAACCTCTAAGGAGGTAACTTGTTTGAATTTATGAAAGCAGTCACCAAAAGGACGTCTGCTGAGACATACCTAATTGAAGGGTAGAGTGTTAAAGTAGCCATATAGCCCTACCGGGAAGGTAGCAGGCTCAGCTGACAAGCATCCACCAAAAGGACGCCATGCTAAAGAACAACTACCGGGAAGGTAGTCTGTCCAGCTGAAAAAGGCTACTATAAATAACCGGCTTGCGAGCAGCTATCTGGAGGATAGCTTGCCAAAGATTGAACTACCAAAAGGACTGTTTGACCAATTCGAAGAGTGGCCACAAAGTATATAACCGTCCGCTAAAGACAACTACTCAAAGGGTAGCTAGCAAGCCGCAGTCGAAAGAGCAACCTACTTGTTTACCACTACTTGAAGGGTAGTTGGAGCAAACATCAAAGACATCATCACTTGTAGGGTGATTGGCATGATCTTTGAGAAAGAAAAGGATACTCCAAAGAGACTTTGGTAAACCAAACCTCTCTTGGAGTAGGGGGCAAGTAGTACTCCCCACATACACTAATCAGAAAACCGTTTGAATGAAAAATTCAAAACAAAAGTACAAACACTGCAGTGAAGCAGTGTTGGCCGAAAATAATCCCCAAAGGGAGACTGAAATCTGGCCAAAGAAGATAAAAGAAGATCAATGAAGCTTCGTCTCATGTGCCTTCCACTGAAATGAAATTTGCTGCCAAAACTAAGGCCTTAGGCACAATTTAGATCCGCTGCCAAGGCTAAGGCCTCAGGCGTGATTTGTTGAAGATATGCAAAGACAAACATCATTCTAAGATACGATAGTCAAGGTGATGCGTTCCCGCAGCCGCACCTCTCATACTCCTGCGTGTTAACATACCCCGATAAGGAGTAAGGCACGAAAGAGCAGAAGGAACGGGTGCAAGGATGGAAGGAAGGAGTCCTGAACACCTCCTCAGCAGTCTCATAATCTAGATAGCCTAAACCCATACAGACGCGAATGATCTCGTTCCATCCTTGGGTATGGCCGGACCTCCTAGCTATGTCTATCTCATCCAAGACGCCACCATCATCATCGCCTCAATCCGCAAGCATCTCATTGGTAATGAGAAGAGGCTGGGGAATGGGTGGAGCAACTCATAAGGCGGCAACCTCACCTACGACCTGTGATTTCCCCCAATAGAAGAATAAGTATGCGAAAAGAGGATATAAAGGCAAGTAAAGTTGAATACAAAAAAGAAAGCTCACCTTGAGATGGTCAGCTTTCGTCTGGGCTAGCTCAGCAGTAACATTGCTATGAAGATGCCTATATCAAATAACCATAATCCCGCGCACGCTGGAAATTAGCATCCATCCTGCCTATCTAGCTCCTCAGGACATGATTGCTCTCCTTCTCGCGCTCCAACTCTTCCCTCAGCTGAGCAATGATGACCAAAGACTCCCTCGATGCTTTGGGCCGAGGCTCAGCAAACTTGAATAAGCCTCCCAGCAGACGATCACGAATGTCAGCAATCAAGTCCCCAATAGGATCCAACTCCCTCGTTACCCTCCGCAAGTCACGGGGAGTAAGAGTAGGATAATCCTTCAAACTCACTACCTTAGGAGGAACATTTGATGGCACGTCCTCCATAGGAAGGTTTGGAGAAAGCCCCGCAACCTTGCTCGAGCCTGGAAAGTCTAAAGGCATATGAGATGTTGGAGACACGGGGTGATATTCTTCAACACTTGGAGGAATGATGGACTGATATCCCTCCTTAGAGGGTCCGGCCACACCAGGAGGAGGAGGCAAGGGGCATCCTCCAAATCACCTCGAGTCAAGGCAAGATTGCACTGAACCTCCTTGTCTGCACGCTTTTGCTTTTTGACATGGACGGAGTCCGCGGAAGGTGGTACGCGCCTAGAGGAACGACATAAGCCGAGCTCCGCTCTAGGGCATCCCGCCTCATAAAATAAGCCTTTCGGTCGCACTTTTCACGCTCCTCCATCGACCAGTAACCATCCACTGCAAGGAGGAAAGAAAAAGATAAGCAAAAGATAGACATTTATGCTTGAAGAAAGCGAATAACACTAAAACAACTTACAAGTGTAAGGATTAGTGGTCTCATCTGGAGGGCACTTGCAGTAGTGGCAGTCTGTGTCCTATATCAGCCTGGAAAGCTCACCATGAATGGGCCACTAAAGATCCCGGCACAACCTTGTGAACGGGACCAAAGGCTAGATGTCAGGATAAGGGCGAAGAGCCACGCCCGCGAAATACTAAACACACCCCTTCATGAAAAAGCGCATGTCATACGCCATGCCTCGGGGCATCCCCTCGAAAAGAATGGAAGCATTCTCCCTATCGTACGTACAAAGGGTAGTGATAGACTTACGAGTAGAACCCGCTGGACGGCTAGAAAAGCCAAAGCCAAGTTGGGATCGCACGAAGAAGGTCTTGCGCCTCCATCATTCATCCCTCTCAAGATCGTAAGAAAAGACCCATTTTTTTCTTGCATTGACGGCAAAGAAAGCAGAAGAAGGACCCCTGGGGTTATTACCCACAAAGTAATAAGAGAAGAGTTCGGGAGATGAATCCCTCCAAAGCATACGAACCAAAGCGGCAAAGAAGGTGACACGCCGAATTGAATTTGGAGTAAGGATGCCTAACGGATAATCAATATAGGCAATAACCTTATCCAAAAATAGATCCATTGGAAAATTCAGACCCGCAGAGAAGTGGGCTAAACATGTTGTAATCTCTCCAAAGGCAGGGCCTACGTCATCACCATCGCCTGGAAGTCTGTACTTGAAATCATGATAGTCAATGCCTTGAGCCTCCCATAAGTCCAATAGGTCTTTGGGGGTGAGAGAACGAGACGACGAACTCTCAGTTACGCCTGAGAGGAAGATAGGCGACACCTCAGCATCAACCAAGGCTTGAAGCCTTGAGGGAAGGTGATGCCTTCCATTGAAGGGCTCCACGGGCCGAGGGGCAGCATCATCGCTCACCAAATTTCCAAACACATCTTGGTATAGCGCTACACGATCACGCGCTGGAGCATTCAAAGGTACCACCTCTTTGCCTTTGCGCGAAGAGCCCGCCATGACAAAAATTGAAAGTACCTCTAAAAAAAAGGCAAGATCAATAGGTATCACATATGACGAAAATATGAAAGCAAAGAAAGATGTGCAGATCATGCACGAAGGCCCGCGAGCGCGAGCCTCCACACGCGGCCCACTAGGGTTCACGGGTGCATGCCGCGGACACCATCCACACACAGATGGTCCGCATGGCATATGCATTCCCACAGCTCCAAGAAGCAAGCCGTGGCCAACTCAATTTGTGGCGCGATAATTTGCTGCCTATTTTGAGATAATGGCGCGCTTACCCGCGATTAATTGCAAAAAAAGTAAAAATTGTGAAATCAAGAAACAATGGTGCACTACATGAAACCCTAGAAGCAAAGATCATGCAATTTCATGCAATCATGCAAGGAATTGATAAATATCTAAAAAGCTACATGGCATAACAAGAGTGAGCATGGCATCAAGATTACATCGATTCGTTGATATTGGTGAAATTAAAGATTCAAGAAAAATTCAAAGAAAGCATGCAAAAATGATTGTGCAAGACAAGCGGTGCTCATACAAAGAAATTCAAGAGAGAGGAAAGAAAAGTTACATGCCTAGAAGGTGATGGAGAAGTTGGTTGGGTGAAGAAGAAAACAAAGAGCCAAAAATCATAGATCACGATGCAAGAAAAGAAGAAAACAAAGCATCGTGTCAAAGAATGAAGAAAAATTGAAATAACACTTACCCGAAGTATGAGGAGGATCGGCCACCACTTGAAACACTCCAAAAAATCACTTCGAATGAGCTAGGGCTTGGCTACACCAAGGGAAAGAAGAAATAAATTTTTTTCTTGTGTGTGTATGGTAGGGTTCGACCAAGAGCAAGACGAGGCAAGAAAATCCCAAGGAAAATTGTAGTGTGAGCACTACAAAGAAGGATGGTATTTAAAGGCTCCCATGAAGTTCAAATCTAACAAGAACTAGGAAACTTGAGGAGAAAGCAAAGTCCTAAATCAAATTAGGCAATAGAGGTCACCTTCCTAATTCAAATAGGAAAGGGACTTCACAAAATTAGGGTTTCTAGAAACTCTAAAGAAATAAGGTGCCCTAGCGGGCTCAAAGCCCATCCGCGGGCAAGAGAGAACGCGCAAGCCACGTGGGCTGCGCATAGAGAGCGCGCAAGCCCAAGCAGCGAAGCTCACGTCCGTGTACCATCTCGCACGCCAGTCCGTGCATCCACACGAGCATCCGTGAGCTTTATCTCACGCGTGTCTCCGTAAAATCTAAGTTGCACATGAAGCCGCACAAAGTTGTTAGGGGAACATGGCAATGAACCATCCCGGACATTCAAAACCTCCCCTCGCCTGCGTTCAGGGCAAAAAAAGGCAACACCTACCCACTGGTGAGTATATCCAGTGGCTGGTAGTGGAACCTATATAACCCTATACGCAACAAACCGCACCGGTCCGACAGGGCGTGGGCATTGAGCCCCCCGTCGCACAACCCATAACCAACCCTCGCTCGAGTGCGAGGTAGGGAGAGCCTGCCTACTGGTGAGTACATCCAGTAGCTGGTAAAGAATGCCACGAAGCATTAGACACCGCGGGAAAAAGTCGAAACTGTCCGAAACTTGCCCGAGGAACCCGCCTCGTGGCAAGAGGAGTCAAAAAGACATATACACTCCAGCGTGGCCTCGATAAATCAATTCCACTTGGAGTGGGGGGCAGTTGATTCTACATAAAAAAACTGGAAGTAAAATCTGACCAATGAGAAAGCGACACGTGGATCGTTTTACTAGTCAAAGGTCAACGGGCCAAAGTCAAAGATAAGTGAATTTGGGCCTAATGGACCAATTCAAGCTAGCAGGCCTAAATCCTGAGAATAAGAACGCACCGGTGAGGCCTAAATTCTGAGAATAAGAAGACCCAAATAAAGTGTGGAAGGCTCATGAACCCACACAAGAAGCTAAGACAGATAAAGAAACAAAGAAAATGAAGGAGAGAGGGACTAGGGGACTGTGGCCGGCCAAACCCTAACCCTAGCTCCCAAGACTCCTTTTCAAAGGCAGTTTCCTAATTCTACTATGTCTCCAAGTAATCTTGAGTGCCTATAAATAGAGCCTCAAGCTCCAGGTAATTCATTCAGTCTTGCACTAAGATTTCTTACTTCAAGAAGAACGGGAGGCCGGATGGAATACTTGTCTATTCTTCGCGATCTTCATACATTCTTGAAGTGGGTTCTTAGTGTTCTTCGTGTTCTTCACGGATTAATTTGGTCTAGACACCATTTAATCCCAAGACACTAGCTGGTTAGCTTTAAAATCCCGTTTTTGTGCAAGTGACTTATTCTCACGTCGGAGGCGGTTTTTCGGGCACACATCCGGGGCTCCGCTTAACGATGCGTTTCGTACGCAGTGAGTGAATCAGGACCTGAAGCCCAAGGATGACTTCAAGCCCAGGTGCAGGATCAAAAGCCCCGGCGCGAAGCTTGAAGCCCAATAGCAGGACTTGAAGCCCATCAAGGATTCAAACCCTAGTCAATGCCTAAGCTTCAAGTCAAGATTTTAGACTTGAAGACCCAAAGACCAAGACGACGTAGTTTTGCACTTTAGTTGTTTTCCGAGAAAAATAGTTAAATCAATAGTGAAATTAGGAAATATATATATTCGTCATGTTAGTTAGGGTTTGCTTTGAATTGCTGCATCCAAGTTGTGGATCAGGACTTAGTGGGGAGACTGTATCTGAAAATGGGCACGTGAATTGGTTTAGACATTTCAGCATCAATTCCTAGCATGTGTGCATTATTGGATTCGATTGAGCTAAAAACTTTGCTTAAGGTTCCTCATTTTCACTTTCTTTTTAATGAAATTGTTTATAATTTAGATATTGCATTGGAGAGGGTGATCTTCTACTTGGTGATATGGGTCAGGTGCTTACTTGAGCTTTTGATTTAATATTTATTATCGTTATGTTTGTGTGTTTCCTCTACTTTCAAGTTAGATTGTCGAAATCAAACCTAGTTAGATTCTGTTACATATATGCACAAGTGGATTTTAGTGATTGAATCTCAACTTTTCTTTCTGATTTGGTGCTCGTTTACAAGTTCTTTTGATTTGAGTAAAGAAGAAATATCAATTAACTATCTAATTTTCAGCTGCCGAGATTCGAAATCATGAAGAGTATGCACAAGAGAGGGATCGTATGATGCGCGAGTTTTAGGAGCTAAACACTTTATTACGACGAGAGCTAGAAAATTTCAGTAGTTCTCATGAAACACTGTCGCGTCCTCCACACTCACCGCCTCTCGCTAATGTATGATTTTCATGTTATATTTATATATGAATCTTTTAATTTGTAGTATTATAGTTTCGGAATTATGCACTTCAAATATTATACTTTTGTTAGATTATTCGTTTATGTATTTTCAGTGTAATTAGTAGTAGTAGTATTTTCCGTATAATAATAATAATAATAATAATAATAATAATAATAATAATAATAATAATAATAATAATCTGATTCTAATTAATTCCGGTTTTAATTAACCCGGTTTAATTTTGATTTAAAGAAATATAAATATAATTCAAATTTTGAAATTCAAATATTAATTTTTAATTATTAAACCCGTTTTAATTATAATATCTAATTATTTAATAATTACACTGGTTAAATATTAATTAATTGCATTTATATTTTTTATTAAATAATTATTATTACATGTAATAATAATATATTAAATAATCAATCAATCAAATATAATTATTAGTTTGCATAAACCAAACCAATAAGATTAAAGCAAATCGTTAACTACTATAAAATATAGGATAAAGTACCTAATTTGTCACTGTACTATCCAAAATGGAGCAAAATGGTCCATGTATTTCAAAACGAACCAAAATGATCCATGCACTATCTAAAAGTGGACGAATTGATCCCTGCCGTCCAATTCCGCCAAAAATGGTTGTTAAGTGCCTATGTGGCATTTTTTCCATTTTTCATTTTTTTAATTCACAAATTTCAAATTCACCTCCACCTCACTTCCATCTCACCTCCACCTCACCTTCTTCTTCCTCTCTATCCAACAACCACAACTCATGCAATCGCCGGAAATGTATAATGTCACCTGAAAATTCATAAATTCGCCGGAAAACTCATAAAGTCGCCGGAAAACTCATAAATTTGCCGGAAACCTCGCCAGAATGTTCATCATATTGTTGGAAAAATCATTAAGTCAACAAACTTAATAAAACTCAAGAACACTATGCCAAATTTAATAAAATTAACACCTTACAAATCAAAACCCAAATCAACTAGTTAACAAAACTAGTATATGAGTTAAATAGGTCTTTGTTGGTTTTTTAGGGCACTTACCATTTCCCTACGGTAGTGTCCTAATAACTAATGGATACTAAAATAAGTGGGACACTTGTATTTAATTACTATGGGATTAGGACTTTTAATTTAAGGTGGAAATCCATAGTTGAAAGCCTTAGTAATAGGTTGTTTTGTTGGGATTGACATAATAGTGTTTATCTCATTAATTAAGATAAACATTGGGAATCCCACATTGCGAAAGCAGAAGTTGATAGTAGTGTTTATATACACTTGGACTTCTAATACTATCTAAACTAGTATTAGAATGAGACATTGGGCTAGGCCCACACGCGCGCTCGCTCACCTCGCCTAGCCTAGGCATGGCTGGGCGGTAGGGCGGGCGATCAGTTGGACGGACGGACCAAACCGATGGCGATTTGGGTGAATGTCTCGGGTCGAAGGCTTCTAACCTTTTTGGTCGAAAACCTATTGGGCTTCTGATTTGGGTTGAATGTGACTCTTCACATTCTGTAATAGCCAATTAACTCTAAAGCCCAGGATTAATTGGGATTTTAATTCAGATTTTATGACTGGTTACCCTTTGAGTGTCCACCAGCCTCTATAAAAGGCAACCCTTCTCCTTTGCTCTGTCACAAACTAATTCCCAGAATCACTACTTACTTTGTGAGTTCTAAACACTTTGATAGAGAGAGCATTTTGTCCATTGGTGGTTCTTGCTCGCTGGAGGTACGCTGAGTTACAGTGGTCGCTGGAGTTGATCGTCGGACTGCATTGACGCGGTGCTAGTTCGCAGATTATCCTAACAAGGAGATTGTCGTAACATGTGCACGTGGTAGAGGGCAATATCTTCTTAAGGCCAGCTCTTTTTTAAAGAGTGATATGTGAGTCCTTCCCTGTTTCGGTTTTTATTTTTTTCGCTTTGCTTATTTTTGTTTCGTTTTTGTCTCTTTCCTTTTATTGTTTTTCGCTTTTGTGTTTTCTTGTGCTTCTATTTTATCGTTCCTTGTTATCATTGTTTGTTTACTCGTTTATTAAAACTGGTTTTCGTAAAATCTGTGTTTTCTCAAAATTGTTTTTGAAACTGTTTTCAAACTCCCCTGTGTTTTAATCTTGTCATTTATATTTATATTGCATGTAATTGTGTTGTTGGTGAATTTGGAATTCGATAACTCCTGCATAATTCATTAACAACGTAAATTTGGTAATTTCTTTAAAATCAATTGTGTGTGCCCTAATTTGACATTGCGTGTTTGTCCCTTAAATCCTAAACTAATTTCACAACAATCTTAAGAAGATATTCATAAATGTTGAGTGGTGCTAATTCTGGTCCTGCTGCTCAAACATTTGTCCCGAAGGTGGACATGTGTAGACTGCCCTAGAGTTTTACCGGGCAGCATTTTGGACGCTGGCAACAATGGATGCTGATCTGGCTCTCGATCCAAGGGTTGCAGTCTCTACTGACAACCTCTTGCCCCGAACCTGATTATTCTAACCCTCAACGTGAGGCCAAGATTGAACAGTGGAATGAGAAGGACCAAATCGTTCGGGGGTGCATCTTGTCAGCCCCTTCAGATGTACTCTTTGACGTCTACCGGGTTCCTGCATCCACTGCTAAGGAATTAAGGGAACGGCTCAACCAGAACTACAAAATCGAGGAAGTTGGTGTTGAGAAGTATGCCGTAAGCAAATTCCTAAAATTCCAAATGGTTGAGGGGAAGAGCAACACCCATCAGGTGCATGAGATTGAGCATCTCCTACATGCTCTCTCTGCTGCGGACATGAAGCTTCCCAAGAAATTTCAACTTATGTCCATCATTGAGAAGTCCCCACGTTCTTGGGAAGGTTTTGGTATGACTCTTAAACACAAGAAAGAGACATACTCTCTCAATGAGCTGATGACCTCCATAGCGATCGAGGAAGAGCACCGAAGCCAGAGGACGATCGTGTTGCCCATAGAGCACCAACCTAGGGCAAACTACATTGCTGCCAACCGAGGCAAAGGGAAGAAGGTGGCTAACAATCCCAAGACCACTTTTGTCCTAAAACCC
>JAYMTL010000221.1:0-14262 GCA_036897445.1 Pelargonium tetragonum | reverse complement strand
GTTCAAATTTCTACTACGACAAAAATCCTCAAGCACATTTTACTAGTATAGCCGGCTTCCAAGTTTGAAAAAAGTAGGATCGCCTTATATGCAAAATGAATAAACTTACGTTGTAGGCCGGGCTTTTGGGTTAGTTCCAGAATCCACCGACTCAGGCTACGAAATCCGGTGAAATGAAAAGCTCATTCGTTTTCAAGCCCAAGCTTCTCCAGACCAGTTTGGGAACTCCAATATTTACAATACCTAGCCCAAAACCTAATTAAGCAAGCTTACCTGTTTTGTTATCGGGCCTTCCATTGAGGTAACGAAGGTAATGTAATTACTTATACTATGTTTCTTATTCAACAGGCCTAGCAGAATGCGATTGAGGTAAGCTTGCTTAGGTTTCTTATCTCTTCAGTTGAGGAGGAGAGGGACTCCCTTTCATTTCCGCGGTCCTTAATTGAGCAATTGAGCTGAGTGGTATGGGCGAGACAACGAAACATCTAACTAAATCGTTACCTTTGTTTTCTTATTCACGAGTTCTAGTCAACCAGCTAGCAGGAGATCGGCTCCCTCAGTTTCTTATTTGTTTGTTCTAGTCAACCAGCTCGCTCTAGTGAAATTGTGAAGGAGGTCAAGTAACTTTGTTACCTCGATGTTAGCAGGGGTAATTCGAAAGGTAGGGAGGTGTTCCTTCTGTTGTTAGCAAGTAAACTTGCCTTTGTTTCCGAATCCAATGCAGGGGCGATCCAAGTTGAGGAATTGATCATAATTGAGGAGATTCTTCCGTTCTATTCAAGATAAATTGAACCTCTACTCCCCAACCCAAAGCAGGCTTCATAGGGGCGATCTGAAGTAGGTTTCTTCATTATCTAGTTACGAGGAGTCTTCCTATTGTTTTGTTAGCAGGTAAGCTTGCTTAGGTTTTCCGTTTGTTCTAGTGAAATCGTTCAGGGGGTTGCAACCTTCGGTTCCCTCTGGCTGTTTCCTCGGCTCTCCTACTCACTTGTTTTAGTGAAATCAGGGAAGTTTACTTGCGCTTATGTTGTTTCCTATTCACCAGTTCGAACACAGAGTCTTCTTTCTTATTCACTTGCTCTAGTCACTGAAGGGGGCTCTTTCCCTGCTCGCTCTGGTCAGGTAAGCTTGCTTAGGTTTGAAGTTCCTAATACGCTAAAGTCTAGTACAGACTGGTTCATTCCGTTCGTAAACCGGGTTCTTTTATCTGAATGAAGGGATGAGGAGAATCTTGATGGTTAGCAGGAGTAGTTTGAAACAAGTTCTACCGCGTCGATTGGGTTGGATGTAATGGAGGGTAAGGGTTCCTCGATGTAATCTAAAGATTACACCTTTGTTTCCGACTCTGAAGCAGGTGGGAGCGCTCTGAAGTAGGGTATGTAGGAGAATGAAAAGCGGGTTTCTTCACTTGTTCTGGTTGCAGGGAGGAAAGCGCAAAACAACGAAACATCTAACTAAATCGTTACCTTACTTTATTCTTATCTCTCTATTTCATTTGTATTCAGGTGCTTTTAAGCAGGTAACCTTGGTTACAATACCTCGGGGTCTAACTTCTGTTTCCAAAGGCGGGTAGGGCTGAAGCGGTAGGAGAATGAAAAGCAGGTTTCTTCACCAGCTCTAGTTGCAAGCAGCTTACTGGATAGTTTCATTCTTATTTACAATACCTCTAACCGGCTTCCGGCGATGGACCTAGCGGTTACCTCAGTTCTTTTTCATTTGCAATCCCTGAGTGAGTTCCCAACCTTCCTGAAGAGTTTCTTGACGTTTTCTATTTCCTCGACTCCCTGTAAATTCGAGCAAAGGGTTTTCACCGAACGGGGAATTACTCTTCGATTCGAGAGAAAATCTCAAATTCATGAACGTATATAAAACATAAATTCTCAAAAAAGGAATCGGCTTGTACTAGTAAAAGTACGAAATGAACTTTTCCATATAAGGCCGGCATACTTTTTTTGCAAAAATCGACCCTGAAATCGGGGTCTCAAAGATAGAAATTTTTTGGGTGTGCAAATTTTGACCCTGGCAAAAGTTCATTTTCTAAAATCCCTTGTATAGCTCCACTCCCTTTTTGAAAAAAAGTAGGAGAGCCTTATATGCAAAATGAATAAAAGTTGGGGTTTTCCCTACGGAATCGAGTGAACAAGCTCAGGAATGAAAGGGGCTTCTCGAGAATACATTTGGGACTGATCGAGCCAACCCTGTAGATGTACCCCGGGAACTGGTCGAATCCAGGCCCTATCGCGTGCGTATGCTTCTTAATCTATGTGTTCAACCTTCGGTTCCCTCTTTTTTTCTTTCTTTTGTTATGTTTCTATTGAAAGGAAAGCTAGAGGTAGAGACTAAGACTTATATAATATTCTTTTTGTATTCTATCATTCTCATATTCTTTTGCTTCACTCTCTCTACGGCAGTCAGGTCTCCTATACAGAACGCTTGCAATTTCGCTTCTTTATTCAATTGTAGTTAAATAGGAAAGATAGCTCAGCCACGATGAAGGCTAGCCTTTAGGGTTTTCGCATTCTAACTTATTATAATGTTCTTGAAATCAACCCATTCCCGATCACTCTCATCTTTGGTCTCTACCTGAAGTTTGAACTTCTTGCTTAGAGAGAGGGGATAGATTAATGCCGAGGAATCCTTGCTCGAAATCTTACTACCTTACGACAGAAATTTGCAAATGTAGGAATTTAGGAATGGGTACTCGCTCGTGTAAGTTTGATGGCTATCTTCGATACCTTTCGACTCTATTTTCTATTTAAAGGACCTACTAACAGTTTCACTACAACGTATATAACTTTTCATTCATCCAATTTCATCTGAGGGCCTCTCCTGGATTTGTGATAAGTCCTTGCTCAGAGAAAGCGAGAAGAAATGGAATATCTTTCTTTCAAATGCAGTCAAATAGAAAAGAGCACTCACTCGCGTAGGTTTCATAGCTAGCTTTCTCAGAGCATTTGATTCTATAACTTTGTATAATAGAACAAAACCATTGGATAGAGATTCCCAACCTAATGCCATATGGAACTTCGCCACTTCCATAGCAAAACTCAAGGTCTCCCCTGCATTTGTAGTCATTCTTTTAAGAATAGATACCCATTCGCGTA
The DNA here is from genome assembly GCA_036897445.1 of Pelargonium tetragonum. NCBI lineage: Eukaryota > Viridiplantae > Streptophyta > Magnoliopsida > Geraniales > Geraniaceae > Pelargonium > Pelargonium tetragonum. The sequence goes on along the minus strand of JAYMTL010000221.1, from coordinate 11,158 downwards.
GGAGTTGTAGCTATCCTATTCAGTCGATCCTGGTAGTCCTTTACATATAGAGCTTCGCCTCAGCTCTCTATCAATATGTATGTAAGAAAAGGAGCTTCTAAAGCCCTGGTGAATCCCGCCAGAGATAGGAAAAAGCCTGTAAATGAATTTCAAGTAATCCGGATCGTACATACACATATCAAAGGCAATGTTAATTTGAGTTTCTCCTATGCCTGTTATAGGTTCTTTGTGAACTTGATTCTTGTTCTAGGTGTTGGTCTTACTCGTCAATTGTTGGGAATGAGTACGACGAGATTTAGGTTGTTTTGACCCTTGTCCGTTGGATTTTTATTGTATGGTAAAGAGAGGAGATGAAATCGATTCGCCTTTGCTCCTCATAGCAAGCCCGCCGAGTCAGAATAGTGCTACCTGGTTTCTGTTCATAGTAAAAGGTCCCATGTTTGGGATAGTGCGCGCTCAATATTAAGCGCAGCCGAGAGCTTACATTCCACAAGACGCCCCCTTGTTGGTAGGAAAAAGCTTCACAAGAAGGAGTTCCTTCTAGATGCGAGTGTCAAGCTCGCCATTTGCTCAACTCTATGCCCCATCTATGTTTCTTTTCGAAATCTTGTTTCTAGTTCCTAAGGCAACTTTCCGATCTATACCTCTTCTTGGTTGTCGCTCATTTCGCTTAGCATTGGTTCCCCATTTTCCCGCCAGTAACTTAGTGCAATAAGGTCTCTTTGTCTATCTTAGTTTCTTTGCCTCTTTATCTTGGTTCTGGTCTCTATGTTACTTGGTCTATGTGGTATCTACCTTCTACTCCAAGCTCTCAGTGTCTATTCCAAGTTCTTGGTTCTATTTATAGGGTACCCAAGTTAGCCCAAATGGTCCGTGTGTCCTTTCTAGGTGGGGTTCAATTCGGTTGCTAACAGTCTCTTTACTGATTGGGATAGGGGCAGAGAACGACTCAAGCCTCCTCTTGGGTCCTAGTGCGATGCCTCCTGCCTGTAATAACCCGACTTTTGTTGGGTAGGTAATGTAATTACTTAAAAAGACATTTTTCTAATATCTAAACGATACCTTTGATTTGCCTTTGAGTTACTGTTACTTGTTTTTGAGTTGTTAGAGCATCAGCTAGACCTACTCTCTTCCTTCTGCTATCATACCCGGAGGAGCTAGGACTAGAGGTAATGCGTAGTATTATTCGATACCTTGTCTTAATGAGTTCTATTGATTAGTCTTATAGTTAGTTTCTAGTAGGTACATAGATATGATATAGTTGTTCTTAATAAAAAAGATTCTAAATAGTATAGTTAGATTAAAGTATTCTATCTTACTTATAGTTACTTACTTATTTATTATATTGTATTAGTTCTTATCTCTCTTATATCATGAGGTAATGGTATACTCTTATAGTGTATAAGGGTTGTTCCTTGAGTAGGAGGGGTTACTCATTGTACTCTGTCTTTATCACTTTATCATTAGAGAGTATATGACTATGACCTGAGATTTGTTTGACTTGTTAAGACTAGACACTAAGAGGAGAATGAATAATAGAGAGACTAAGACAAGACAGAGAAGAAACTGATAATAGAAATAGAATACATAGAGGAAGAAGTTTTATTGTAGTTAATGTAGTTCCTGTTGTAGCTAATGGAGCTAGTTAATTTCTTGTTGTTAGTTAATGAGGTAGTTGTTTGTTCTTGTAGCTAGTTGTTAATGAGTTCTAATGTCTTCTTGTTCTGTAGTGAAAGGGCTTCGCACCTAAGCATTAGTATACTTGTTAGTTTTCTTTAATAATGGAATTACCTTGTCTTCTGTCTTTATCAAGAGCGAATGAACTTAGATAGAGTAAGAGTGAATCCACCGACTGCATTAAGCGGAGGGAGGTAATGTAATTAATTAAGACTTAGTACTCAGTAAGTAAATACACAACACCAACTTTATCCGACTTTGTCGCCTAGACTTAGTTCTTCTTCTTGCTCTTTTCTTGAGTTACTTACTTATAAATAAAACCAGGATTTCTTAGACTTTATAGATGAGCTTTTAAAATATACATAAGAATAGAAGCTTAAAAAAGGATAACTAGAGAAGAGGGATAGGAGCTTAAGTCAACATTTCATTACCTGTAGTTATTGTAGTTAGTTTATCTTACTATAAATTTGTTTATGAACTTTACCATCTATATAAAACATCAAATTCCTTGAAAAAGTAGGCAAGATCGTTAGAGCTTGAAATCAACCAAAGCGCCCTTAGCGAACTTTTTATTTTGAAAAATTATGTTTTATATATAGCAAAAAGTATAAAAATAACAACATCTAAACGATACCTCTATCTTCCTTTCTTTCTTTACTTACATCTATATTCTCCTTATATCAAGGTATTGTAAATAAACCTCCCCTTAAACAAGTAACTATTATAACAACAAGTCCAGTTCAAACAAAGAAGAGAAGAAAAGAAACCAAGGAAAGAAGCATAAGAATAAGAAGTTTAGTCAAGATCTAGGTATCGTTTAGATAGCTGTTGGTGATGAGCAGAATCTATCATGTAGACTCCACTCTATGTTTAGGAAAGAATTGCTCTTAATAGCAACTAACAACAGGAGGCTTTTAAGTCCAGAAGCTCAATTCCCCTGTTATAATATTAATTACATTACCTTTCTAAAGGGAACAAACTATAAGTAAAAAACGCTTTTTTTAATAAGACTACATTAACTACATCTAATATAACTTAACTACTTATACGTCAACTAAGACATTAAGGAAACGAACTCAATTAATTGAATTACCTCTTACTACTATATATTATTTATTATTCTCCTTCTCAAATATCTTATCTGACACCTACACTAGGCAGAATTCTTTACTCTGTAGTTAAAGAGCTTTCGACAGTGAACGGCAAAGAGAAATTTATTTACCAGACCTTGGATATAAAAGTTTTGTTAACACTGTCAAACGTAGAAGCGTGTGAGGATTTCTGTGAATTATAATTATAGATAAAATGAGTTGGCGCTACTTTACTACCTCGTAGCCCTATTTACGTTACGAAAATGAACCTATTAAAGGGGACCTTTTTCTAACCACTTGTTATTTAAGTTTGTAATAGATTGTAAGTATGTATACTAACATATTCCCTTAATAACAAGGAGTTTCTCATTATTTGGTAAAATACTCGAAGTACCTATACCGGGTGTTACGTACTGTAGTTAATAAAAATTATGGGTGGATCCAGAAATGAAAAGTTGACTTAATATTAATAGACTTGAACCAACGGATGCTTTATTGATCACTTTATGCTCTACCAATTTCATTTTGATTAGAATAATCAGCACTCATAATAAGACTTTTTCTTTTTTTTTTTTGTTCCTGACAAGCCCGCCCTTCTTAAAAGAAAGGGAGACTTAACTTATGAATTACCGGGGGCTCTCTCTTCTTATTGGTTTAATTAATAGTAAAATAGTAAAGGGGCAGCCCAGGTTATACCTTTTTCTTCGCTCGAAAGCGTCCTAACTATACCCTGCGAACTCGGTTATGCTATATTCACTTTAGGGATTTAAAAGTTTTTTGGGGATATATCTTTAGCGCCTAAACTTATAAACAAAGCGCATTTCTCCGAGCTAGCAATTCCTGCTTTTGCTTTTGGTGTAAATTATAGATTCAGAATTGACTTCCGAATAGAATCTCCAATAAGTGTCTTTACTCTATATTATTTTATTTTAATCCGTTTAGTTTTTTACTATGGATTCCTAGGGTATCCTGCTTCTTGGCTAGCAATTTAGTGACCCAGATACAATAAGGATCTTCCCCTTTGACCAAAAGGTAGTCAAAATTGCCCATAATTGAAAATAAGAGAGCCTTACTGAAGCTTCATTTTAAGGGGTATAGCAACTCTTTGCGAGAGTAAGTTCGGAGGGGGTCCTTGTAGCAGAACGTAGACTCTACTAAAGGAAAAAAACCTAGGATTTCCAGATGGTCTTAACAAAAGCATCTTATCAGGTCAGGTCCTTCAAAAAGTATAGGCGGTTTTGGGCAAGGAGCTTTGGGATTGAAATAGGTTTCTAAACAGTGTAAAGTAATACTCATTTTCTAGTATTGTTAGATCGAAAGGATTAGGTCAAAAGATCCTAGCAGTTGGATTTTTAAAGACATACCCTTACGGGTACCGCTCCTTATAAAACTGGAAATTGAGTCAACTTTTAATAGAATTTAGTTGATGAAAGACATAGGGCCCTTGTAATTAATGTTATTTTTTAGAGTCAAAAAAAGGATAACAGAATACTCTAGACTATATAATAGAAAAAGACCCACTTATTATAAGTATCAAGAAAGTGGGGTTATTAACTTCGTTAAGATAATCAACTCTAAAGAACAGGGTCTTGAAGTTCTTCTGCAGGGCAAGAGTTTTTGAAAAGGAATGCTATCCTACCTAATACTAATGAGTGCCTATATTTTTGTTCCCAGTGTTTGTAGTAAAATAAAAAACGATCCGGGAATGATAATAACTATATAGGGCACAAGTTTTCATCTACTCAAGGGTTTACCTCACAACGTAGACTAGAGTCTTCCATGAATTTAAGGTTCATCGAATTTAAGGTTCATCAATCAGGCGGATATGAAGAGGCTTGGCGGAATGCCTGTATAAACTAAATAATATAAATCGGCATTTTCTTACCTTTTTTTATGTTTGATCGCTTAAATAAGTTATACTAAGAGGAGTTTCTTTGTTTAAGAAAACCTAGTACATATCAAACTTTGTTCTTTTTAATTAAGTGATTTCATTCCTACGCTTGGATCAATTTAGCTAGCTTATTAGTTTTAATAATAAAAAAGAGAGTCGCCATATTCTTGATCTTTAAGTTTTCGTGATCAGGAATAATTACAAAAGATTTTTTTATTGAGAAGCGGAAAAGTTTCAGAAGTGCTACCCCGCTCGTAGGCAGGAGACCTTAAGAAATAGACGCATAAATCGTGGTTACCCCTATTTCGATACTGAGATTGCCAAGCTGAAAAATCTTCCTAGGCAACCTATAACAGAAAAGCATTTTCGATATCTTTCTACTTACGCCGAAGCGCCTTGCTTACAACGGTATACCCCTCGTAGAAGCCTTGTCATATATAAAAAAGGGAGCTCTAACCACCGAGAGTCTATGAAAATGAAGGAAAATGAAAAGATAGCCATTTCGTACATAAGGAGCTCTAAAAGCGGCCCAATAGGCAAGTTTTGCACCGCGGGAGTAAGAATAACGAACTTTCACTTTGGTGCTAAGAGGAGGTGTATTACGAATCTGGATAAAGGAAAATAAAGCAAGTTATTGAAAAATTTTAGCATTAAGGGATGTAAGTTTAGTTTATCTGGCAGTCAGGTACTGGACTTCTTGCCTCAATTGCAAGGTGAAATCTTATATTTCAGTTAGCAATGTTAGCTACGCGCAGTCCCGTTGCTTTTGTTTCTTAAGTTTCTATTCCTTAACTCTTTTATTAAACTTTTTCCGGGGACTTTTGGATTTACAGAATAAGCTAAGGAGCCCCGTGGCGTTAACTAATTCAAGGTTCGCCCTTACTTACGACAATAGCTATGTATGAAAAAGCGAAATTTCACAGAACAGAATTGCATAAAAACTAAATTGACTTCAAAACTTCTCGTATCTTTAGTTTAGTATTATTCAAGATTCCAAACAGGAGGTAAAGGGGCCATGCATGCATAGAGTGCCCGTTTAACAAAAAATCTCTTTTATTGAACAGGAGTTCCTAGGATAAAATTTCCTGTTACATTTTTAAGCTTGGCTGCTAAAGAAGGTCTTCTCTTGCAACATACAACATAGGTACAGTTTAGGTCAGTTTCATACAAAGTTAGATTATTTTCTGCTTTGTGTTTCTTGCAATTCAGTAAAATATGAGCTGCTCAAGTTAGGAGTAAAACTTGAATTTTTCTTTAACGAAGTTTTAAGAACAACGACAGTAAAATTGATGAGGTACAAATCTCTTTTTCTTAACCCTTTTTTTAATTCGAGTAGTACTGAACAGTTCTCTGTGCGTCCTATAACCAATTTCTTAATTAAAGGAAATTCCTTGTTTAAGGGTATAGTCAAATCAAAATGGAAGGAGACAGATGTGACACTTTAGGAACTCCCGGTTACTCTAATGTAGTTTTTATAGAATTTAAAGTTCTCGAACCTTGAGAACCCGTGATCTCGTCCCTTGACAAAGGCCCCTTTAAAAAAGGTATAATTTGAGGTCCCAAATCTGAAGAATAACAAGGAATATCTAAGAGTTCATAAAAGTGGCCTAAGTTACAAGAGAAACTAAATGCTACGGGTTTTATTACTAACTAGTAAGTACCAATACCTTAAGGAGTTGGGTTGGTAGGATCCCTTATATACAGGAGCTTCCTAAACCTAAAGGAGTACTTTAGAATAAGAGTTACACTCAATAGGGGTTAGCTAGGCTATAGTACTTATATTTATTACAAAACTTTAGCATGTCAAATATATAGGTATAGAAAAAAAACCTTAAATCCTAAGAATGCCGGAGCTTCACTAAAAATAAAGAGGAACTGGCTTTTGCTCCTACTAACTAATAGTAAATATAACTAGAGCTTAAAAAAGTCAAAATATCCATAGTTATTGTATTAGATTTTTATTTGTTGTTTAAGGCGTATTACCCCCTGCTCTATGGGTTTATCGTTAACGAGGGGAAACCTTAATAGTATAATGTAATAGTCAACCTCACACCAAATCCAACAGCAAAAGCTTCACTTTATTTCATAATTTTAACTGGGTTCTTATTCTGCTCATTTTCTTCAGACTCAAAAGCTAGAAAAACAAAAAGGAAATAACCTGCTAAAACCTTTGTCTTACCGCGCCCTTTTTCCTTTCATAACCCAAGTTTTCGTATTTCAGAAATATAGAAGTTAAGGAATAAGATCACTCTAAAGCCAAAGTCATTTCTTTCTGGTAAAAACAAGTGTAGGGCTTTAAAGGGGTTGGTTTTCCTCATGTTGGGCCTTTCAGCTTAACTAGAATCCTAAGAATCCTTTTTCAGGTTTCAGGTAAAGGAGTTCTCAGAAGAAGGTAAATACTGAAAACATATGGGAAATCTCGCGTAAAAAGAGGTAAAAGAAAAAACACCTTAAGAGATAGCCAAGCCCACAATAAGATATTTTAGATAAGAACTTGGGTATTTATTCTATTTAAAACTCCCTTTTTCTCTAACATTTCTAAAATTCTTTACCTTTGTTTAAATTCATTATATCTTGTAATCTTTCTCTAAAAGAAGGTTCGTCAGGGGATTTTGTTGCAGTTCGTTACTTTCATTCAGAAGGTAATAAATAAACGAAGAAGTACTCTTACTCCTATCAAGTATCTTTTAAGAGCTAGAATCCTCTCAGTTTTTCACCTTCTAGTTTATTACCTGAAAAATAGATTGGGAGTTCTGGCTTTAGCTTTAGAACTCTTTGTCACTTTAATTAGAATTAGTAAGCCAACTTATAGGTTTACCTACTAGAAACAAGATAGAAGGCTAATAAGATAAGGAAGCTCTTTAAATAGATAGATAGTATTCTAGGAATTAGTCTAACCAATATCTATCTTTCCTAGTCCAGTAGCCTTAAAAGGAAAGGTTTCGAGGTATAATGTAGAGAGCAAGCAAGTAATACTGCGTTAGGGTATAAAACTAGAGAATGAAAATCGCTTATATCTTATATAAAGTAACTTTCTCTATCTCTTAAAAAACAAGAAATGAGTAAGCAGCGTACATTGAAGCTTATGAGTTAACTATTCTTTCTTTTTTGTCAGTTTTTAGAAAGAAAAATGACTTAAATAGATAGAATTCATTATCTTGTATACCTATATATGAATGGTAACAAGAAGAGTAGAATCTAGAATGAGAATAGAAAACCTTTTTGAGCAAGTAAAGCGGATTAATAGAAATGGAATGGCGTCGGTTACAGTCCCGTTATCAGAGACAAGTTTCTATTATCCAGAATCGAAGGAAATATTGAGAGCAAAAAAGTCAAGATTAGAATCACTTAGATAGAATTTTGAAATCCGCCTCAACTTTTTCTAAATTAAATATTCTCTATAGTCTTTTGTAGATGTTGTAGAGAGTACGTTAATTTATAACACAAAGAAAAGTTACGCCAATCCGGAATTTAGTTTATGTCCATAGGTTCTAGTCTTTTTCTTTAGCTTTTTACTACTTAGTTATAATTATCTTTGGTTTTATCTTCGGCGGGCAAGGAAAGGCACAAGAAATTCTTAAGTTTTTGAGACAAAGGGCAAGGCTTAACCTTTTCAGTAATTCATGGAATCTCTTGAAAACTCCTGAACTGTCTGTCATATTTAGATACTTTATAGATCCGGGTAATTTCTTTTTTAAGTCTTTCGTTTGGTCAACTTTAGTCTTTAGTATACTGAATGCTACTTGAACCATCTACTGTTACAAAATTCAGGGTGTTTTGTCACTCGAATTCAAGACAAAAAGAAACCTGAAACTACGAAAGAGGGAGCTCCGCCGGAACTTAGAGTACTATATAGCCTATTTTTTTCAACAAAATCCCTATAGGGCACAAATCCGGCTAAAAGATAACACTTCCTTCTCTAGTATTTAGGGGTTCCTTGATAAAAAGAGTCGTTTATATATAATACGGATTCTGTTTCTTTTTTTAATAATGAGGGAATGTAAAGTAAAGCTACCGAAGATCTAAGAGTTTTAAAGTAATTGGTTAGGTGAGCCGTTCCAAATTCTATGTCACTAAAATATTTAAACAAACGGGTACAAGGTATTAGGCAGTAAACCTTATATTGTATTACAAAGGGGTATAAATCCACAATAAGTTGTATGCGGCGCCCCTAAGAGCTACCCTTTGAAAAGAAAGAGCTTAGAAAATCCTTAAGGCGAGTAAGGTATTCCTAGGGGGTGCCGCGGGAAGCTTACTTATTTCATTAAAATCATTTAAAGAAAGTCGACAAAGCCCCAATACCAAAAAGAAAGGAATTCCAGTAAAGGTTTTTATACTACTAAAATCTTTAGAGTTCTTAGCATAGAGATTTAAACAAAAGAAATTCCCTTTTCAGCACCGCAAGCTGGCGTGTTATTAACTATAAAATTCTACGAGAATAAAATATGAGGATTTTAAGTGAAATAAAATGAATTTTAGGCCTAAAGCAGCAAGAAAACTACGGAGAGAATTTCAATATAGAAGTAAAGAGTTTCCTTAGTATAAGGTTCTGGTTCTTCCTGAGGCCAGGGCTCCTAAACAGTATAGTATTACCTTTCCAAGTTCTTTTTTTAGGGTGGGTCAGGGTAATATACTAAATACCAAACTTAATATATTATAGTGGTGCCTTCTGCGTGAGCTAAGCGAGTTTATATCCGCGGGATCCTTAAACCCTCCTCTCTTTCTTATCTTTTTAGACTTCTTTGTTAACAGACCCCTTAAAAGGCACATGAAGCAAATACAAGCTCTATCCTTAATTAAGGTACCCGCTTCTATACTAATGGAAAGCTCTACTATCTACTTAAAATACCTGGGTAAAGGCCTATAGTCAATTACTTTAACCTCCTCAGGAATACGAAACTTAGAAACAAGGGGACACAAAAGCAATTTACTTAGTTTTATTCCTCAACGCTTTTAATACACTAACTCCAAAGCTAAAAAGTACAGTAATACAGGTAATGAGAAAGAACCTTTCTCATTTTTATTGGAATTCTTAAAGCAGATGGATTTCCAGTTCTTTATAGTAGACTTCCTTATACTTATAACAAAATTCTTTAGAGATTTATAACAACCGAAAAGCAAGGAGACAAATTAAAAGTAAGGAACTGCTTTAGTTGTCTAGATTCCTTCCAATTCTAGCAAAGCAAATTTCTTAAGAGAATACCTGACGAAGAACAATAAAACTACCCCCTTTTTATTCCTTCTTAATTAAATAGATATATTAAGTACAGGTTTAACTACTGAAGCCTTATAAAGGGGCTAGGATTTCTTAGATACACGGAAACTTTTTACATCGAGAATACTAATAAAAAGAAAGCAGAACTTGCCCTTTTATTTTAAACTTTTGCGCCTATCCTAATAGACTGAAAAATTACCAATTCCTTGACCTTTTTTAGTAAAAAATCTAACAAAGTCATATGTTTGCTGCCCTTTCCAAAAAGAAACCGGATCCGATTTGGGAAATTTCAGGGAACGCTTTGCTATTACAATAAAATTGAGTAGTTTGATAAGGTACTGTATTATACAAGGTTCCCTTTATAGTTAGGAACCCTGTAAACCAAAGGAGCGCAAGTAGACAATCTACCCCAAACTTCTCCTATTTACATTACAAACCCGGATGCCTTTTGTAAAATAGAAAACTGACTTGACTCTGGTAAAATTCCCAGCTATCCTCAGGAACTGGATAAAAACGCCCTCCTAAAATTGAAACATCTTCCTTTGACTAGGGCTACCAAATAAGCAATGAGGGAAACCCCTATTTAGAGCGACAAACCCACTTTAACTAAGAAATAATAAAAAAGGCACTCCCTTACTCCTTGTAGTTGTCTAAATTTCTTTCAATTCTAGCTAAGCCTATACTTCTATCCGGAGTAACTAAAGGAAGGATTCCTTACTTATATTCCCTTAAAAAAGCCTAAACCAAAATACAGAAACGAACAACCTTCTATTTTACATTACTGTCCAAAAATACTAAAGCAAGCAGAATATGAAGAAAGCAACTCTTTTAAGCAATTAGAATTTCTTCCCGGGTGTTCTTACTCGTTGACCTCTAGCCTTAAATACCTTTCTTAGGAGCTATTGTCTTATTATTTAGAACTAAAATACCCTTCCTCAGAGCCTAACTCTTCGTATTACCGGGAGCTTTCCTTTGAGTTACACCTTTCTTAGGGGCTAGACCCGAACTTTGTATCTTGATAATACCTCCACCTGGAGCTAGACTCTTCTCAAGTTGAGTCATTCCCCGGGAATTCCCTTTCGAAGTGCAACTCACCCTTATACTCATTCATAGTTTCCTTTAAAACTCCTAATTTTCTTTATAGGACTCCCAACCCCTCAACTCAATAAAGGAATTCTCGTACTTTCATTTTACCCGTTTTTAGCCTGCTGATTTAAAAGTTGAACTTTACTTTATACTAAAAGATACTAATAAAAATGGTTGACCTATCCTATCTAAAAAAGG
>JAYMTL010000220.1:0-14287 GCA_036897445.1 Pelargonium tetragonum | reverse complement strand
AATAAATAAATAAATGAAAGACAAAAATCATAACTTTATATTTTGATTTTCAATTTTAATCATTCATTAAACATTTTCATGCAATTTGTTAAAAAGAACGAAATTTTGTTTCAAATTTTCACTAAAAAAATATTATCAAAAATGTGTGTTATAGTCATTTTTACATTATTAACTGTTTATCAGTATTTTTCACCAAACAAGTCAAGTGCTTATCATCAACACTTTTTGAGAAGTTAATCCAAACATTCTAAAACTCTTTATTTTGACTTGCACTATTTAGACTCCCACTGATGATGTGCTATTATTGTGCGTGCTCTAGAAGATTAGAAGTAAAGGCTTAAGCCTCTATTTCCGTTCCTCATGACACTAGATTTGAAGTATTTCCAATGCAATTATATATTTTTACATGCGAGTAAGCAGACGATAAATTCTAGTGTGTCTTTTTATGCATTGTTTGGTAAGTCTTCTTCTTCATTTTTATGTCAATTGTGTATAAACATTTTTTCTTCTTCCAAAAGTCAATTTGTTTATATTGTGTATATCATGAATGTAAACATTCATGATATATAGACATAAAACTATTTTTTCTCATAGGAGCTTGATAGCTCATGTGAGTTTACTGTTCAAATCTAAATGCCATTTAAGCCAACATTGTCCCTCCTTCTCCACACTCTCCATCTCTCTGTGTGTTTAAACTCCCCAACCACCATCTTAATGCCCCTCATTCATTGTTGTATATTCTGTTTCTTCTTTATTTTGTTCTGTTTCGTTAAAGAAAAATAGTAGAATAACAGTGTCTGGTAAACCTTGAGCTTCATTATTTATGTGTCTTGCCAGTCTACCCATATGTGTTGATGGATATACCTCCCATTTGTTACCTCAGTATAGTTTGTTGTATGGTGTACCCTGTAAATGTGCGAGTATACTATCAGAAGCGGTATACCCACATGTGTAGGTGGGTTTACCACCCTTGTGTTACCTCGTGAACTTATGTCTGGGTGGTAGACCCTTTACATGTGCTTTAATGTAGGTGAGTTTAATGTAAAACTCGAAACCTGAACCCCGTTTCAACCTGGTTAAGCGCTTTCAACCTCTAGCTTGGGCATTTATATTTCTCTCTTCACAATTTTAGCTTATGGTGTTTCATTTCGTTACCTTTAGGACATTATGTTAGATCGGTACATCTCGATACAATCTAAATGTAGTCTTGATGTGCATTTCAGTGAGGAATTCAAGGATGAAGAGCCGGTTGATATCAAGTCTTTGGATGTGCGGAACTTCCTATGAGACACATCATCTTCATCTACTCGATGGGTTGTCGAGACAATTGCTCGGAATATGGAGAGTTTCTCTACCCTTTCCCTTGTTTCTTTTCGGTAATAAAAAAAGGGTTGGTGCATTTGAAAGAGCATTATTTTTCTTGATGTTTTGAGTTTCTATGGAAATATGTTACTTCACTTGCTTTTTGGTAATTGACATTTTCAGCAAGTTCTTGCTTTGTTGATCTCGACAGATACTTGTGTCTCAAGTCTCTAATGTCATTCATAAAATTCGACCTTTGATTCGTTTAATGATGATGATGAACAAACTCAGTTGTAGATTTTATATCTTTGTTTGCAATGATAGAGCATTCGAATTGGGTAATGTTGCATGACCCGAGTATACAAAATGATGTGTCAATTAATGTGTTGTCACATGAATAGAGTTGGCAATTTGGGTCATGACCCGTGACATATTTCACGAATGCAAGTAGGTTTGGGTCGAGTAAAACGATCAATTTAATAATTGAGTTGTGTTTGTGTTAAATCTGTGTAATGTGTCAAATTTATCTCTACCCATTTATTTAAATGTGAAAATTATGTAATTATTTTGACCTTGCCCGGGGTGGTTTCCGGCTGTCTTTCTGGCATGATGCAGCATTTCTAGTATTTGTGTTCGCCCACCTCGACGTTGCAATTGGGTTCATTATTGGGAAGGGACATAAGGTGGCTAGTATTTGTGTGCGAAGTATGTTGGCTTCCAACGATATCAATGTTAACGAAATCGTCTAAGTTTTTGGAATAAAATGTGAGTCAAGAACAGTTCTTGCCGGGTTAGGAGGTGAAGGCGTTGTTCCATGTGAGCCTATTGCAATCCGCAGGGTCACATTTTAAATGATTGAGAGATTATATTGCTATAAAATAAACCCGGACCCAACGTTTACCATGACTACACAAGTAGCGCGTCTAGTGCACTTGTTACCAACGAATATGGACCGAATTTTCTTACAACGTTCTAAAATCTCAGCTTGTAAACCACTGTTATGGCTTTACAGGTCAATCCTCGTAACCCCAGGTGAGGAAGAACCAACGTCGAGGTGGGCGAACAGCCCAATCCTTTTGAATCTGAACTTGGGCATTCAAAACCCGAATAGACTTTTGTTCATTCTGCATTTGGGGGTTCGGGTTAGATTTCAACATCTCAATGTTAGCAAACAATTGATTTTACTTGATCTTTTGAAATTTCAGGTTCGAACTCCTGTGTCTGTACGCTTGTTGAAAAGGTTCATGTCGATGTGAAGATCCATTTATTGGGGGGCAATTTAGTAGCAAATCATAAAAACAGTGACAAAACTTGTAGAATCAGTAATCAAATCATGGCCTTGTTGGGGCCTTTTCTCATCAAAATTGAGCCATATCCTAATACAACACAGAAGTACTAAAATAATACAACTATAGCGTCAAAAAAGAACAATTACACCTCACATTATCTCTTTCATTTAGGTCTTCCTCTTTTTGTTCGACTTTGACTTCTGATCGCTTTTGCTACGTTTCTTCTCGCTACTCTCTTTATGCTTCTTTCCATGCTTTTCCGTCTTTTCTTTGTTAGACTTCACGCTGATAACACCGCTCGCGAGTGCCTTCGAATCGCTATTTTGTAGGGCTTTTTCGAAATCTGCATCTCGGTCCACTATGGCGTACTGCTGGAGCAACTCGGGATCCAGCGAACCCTCCATCTGTGCTTTTCTTCCATCCTGTATAACAAGGCAAATAATTACAATGATAATATAGATTCTATGATGCAGATTCTCTCGTCTGCTTAACATAACAGTGTCATTTTTTTTCTTTCTAAAATCGAATTGATTGAACGTGTTTAACACTCTAAACCACATTAACGAGCACGACTTTATGTAACTTATATCCACTAATATAGCAAATAGTTTTCAATGATTATATTATGCATATGCATATGCATATATACATAAGAGAGAGACTAACCTGGACTTGCTTAGCCGCTTCTTTCAGATCATCGTCTACAGAGATCTTGTGAGGCTCCATAACAACCTGAATGCAAATACGTTCAGGCAGGTGATTCTCAATGAATGTTTCAAAAGAATGCAAATAAATACTCTGTATACTAAGGTCCATTTACAAATAGCTCCCACATACTTAGAGGTGACAATTCGTGTGCTGAAAATTGACAACGAGTTGCACGATCCAATACAAACAAAACACGTACAGTAATTGTTCCAAATGGTTGAACAAGATAGAATCAACACGTTTGGAACATTATTAGGATTATTTACAATTATACCTTTAATTGTGCACGTCCCAGGACGACTAATTAATCATGCGTGTTTTGGACATCCAACACAAATACAACACCGATTACAAAATGTGAGCCCAAACATGTGTGTGTGTGTGTATATATAAGAAACATATCCTTTCAAGTGACGCGAAGAAAGTGGAAATGGCAGTTTCCAACATAAAATTGTAGAAAATCAACATTTAAGATAGTCCCCATTCGGTAAAAGAAATGAATACACCCGAACCCTATTCAATACTCTCTCCGTCCCAAAATGAGTGTTCAATTATTCTTTATATTTGGTCAATTATGTATGAATTACCGATAGCGTCGATAAGAGGCGTCTAATCTTAACTAGCTTATTTTTCATTTTTGCAAAAATATATAAGTAGACCCTCATTTTGGGACGAAATGAGTAACTTGTTATTTGATAGCTTTCAAACAATTTAGCAATCTCAACTTACATTTCTTAGTCTTGGCATGGTTCGGTTGATCTCCTCTGATGCAATACCGTTCAAGTATTTGTGAAACTTCGTCATTACTTTTATAAAAAGTGACAATATCTGCTGTCCTTCTAGCTTCATCTGTCCCTGTAAGACAAACCATTTAAGACAAAATGATCATCAGCAATGTTTCAGAACAAACTGACCAATATATTTGGCAGCGTAACAACATTTTTATACTTGGCAATGCGGGAACAAAAATGAACGGGTTTTTATCAGACAACTTTTTGTCGATCCTAACGTGTCTAGCCACTTGAAGGGAAAGGCTATGGCCGATAAAAGGTTGCAAATACGAACACACGAGTTTTTTAGGCTCGGCCAGCTTTAGGCTCACGGATGGAATTGTAAAATGACTAGGCCTGGCAATTTGAATGACTTGATGAAACAAACAATACTTTTGCCTTCTACCAAAGTAAAGGCCATTTGTTTACTGTATCAAGTGACATAACAATTCTTTAGGTTTTGTTAAAAGAGCGAGAGCAATAATAAATGGTCAATTTGCACCCAAGGCCCATATAGTTAGGAACCGGCAATATTAAAAATATAATTAACATTCTAAACTTCCATCTAATAAAGCTAAGATACCTTACTATCACCATCACAACGGGTAGAGTACAAAATACATTTTTTTTGAAGTACTTTCGGCACTCTAATTGTCAATTTACAGTTAAAGCCAGTGTTTTAGGTCATGAATCACAATACTCTTATATACCAACCACATATTCATGTCAAGTTCTTTCAACACTTTGCATATGTGTGAAGCGTGGTTGTTAAATATATGACAGATAAGTTCAGATGCGCGGTACCTCAATGTAAGAGATGTTCTGATTTTGCAAGCCAGTACATAGCAGAACAGAAGCTTGAACATACGATAATGTAACTGGAAGCTTCTCCCGGAAATACAAATGTGAGAGAACTGGAACAAGGTCAAGAATCTGTACAAAGAATATATAATATTTAGACATACAAATAGTAGTAAAAGAAAGATTCACAATTTCTGTTCAGACACGTTTCAAAAATGGTTCATTTTAATCGACAGGACGAGCATTTTCTTTATAAGATACGCGTATAGGGATCAAAATATGCAAGAGAGAATCAACAAATTTGTCATGGCAACAATGCCGAGCATTGTCGGATATAGTATTGTGATTTTGAAAAATGGAAGTCATTGGTGTGATTAACCATAAAATTAAGAACTATGATATAGTTCCACAAGCGTGCCAATAAAAAAACACAGATCAGTTAATTTCTCTTTCATTACATAGTTTTACAACATTCTTTGCCAATCACTTCATTTGAGATCTATTGTTGATTACTTGCTTTAATGCTTTATAAGGAATTCTAGGATTAAAGAAAAGTAACAAAAGATTCGGTAGACTTACCAGGTGATAATTAGAAAGGTTATCGGTATATGATTTCAGCCGCTTCATATCATGTGGTGTTAAAACACCATCAAGCGACTTCAAAAATCCATCAAAGGTGGGCCCTAAGTCACTGAAGTTGATCTTTGGATCCAAGATGCTGAAGGATAATAAGTAAGATGAGCATATTGAATTCTGAATAAACTCAAGTGTAAATATTCGGAGCATACCTCATAGCAAGTTTATACTCCATTGTACGGAACGTAGAACCCAAGAGTCTTGTGAACCTCTGCCTGAAATCTGGAGTAATAACGAACAAAAAATCAAGGTTGGAACCGCAAGAGGTGCAGGTTTCGGGTTTGTAGCATTAAAATGTGTGGTAACCCAAGTTGACTCAAAAAATAAACGGGGTCATTTTATGCAACCTGAACCCAAAAGAGATGTGTTGGATTTCGGGTGCTCATGAGTTGGGTCATAATTGTTAGCTCTACCAGGAATGATGAAAAACACAAATCCAATACAGTTATTACATCACCTTGATAAAATGGACCAAAGAAGCCCCACTGATCCGCCCCGCTAAATTCAATATCATCATTATTCAATGGCTTTATGACCATACACGTGTGCTCGCCAGTCACAGTACTCTGATCCAGTAAGAAAACACCAATCCATTAGCCAAGGCACTTTATTATAATACTCATCCAAGACAGAAGATTAAAAAAAAAAAACAATTAAAACGCATCTTAACTGGAACGTGGCCAATATAAAATGGAGCGAACTTGTGTTTTCTCCAAAAGCGGAAGAGGTCCAAGGTAAGACCAAAAGAGACACCAAGGTAGTGGAGCTTCTCAGGTCGTCTTTCACGAAGATGTACCAGCAAATGTGGGAGATCAGTTCTAGGTTTTATAGTTTCTTCCAGCAGTGAAACCTGCAAATATAGAATATTAAAAGAATATAGAGGGAAAGAGAAACAGAGTCCACACAAGCAAACCAAATCAATGGAAAAACTAGTAATTTGCAGAATATAATGTACCAAAAACAAACATCAGAAGGTGCAGTTACATCCAGGGTACGATGGTCATTTTACTTCTAAATTTAGAGAATTGATTAGCCATATATGATTGCATTGCTTAAATTAAACACCATTGAGAAGTTTATTAGTAATACATAGATGACCAACACAAACAAGAAGAAAATTTGAAAATTGGTAACTATTTAAATTGTTTGACAGCTACGAATGAAGAACAAGTACCAGCCAACAACTAGAACAAAAGAAACTATCAAGCGATTAAGCAAGAAAAAAAAAACATCATCAGAAGAATGAAACCAAGTTTAGTTCTGAAATGGACCTTCTCTGCAGCTTCTGTAACTCTGACAGGCGGAGCTTCCTCAACATCTTGAACATCTACTTCAGATATAGGTGTCAACTGCCCTTCATAATACCTAAACACAATAGAACTCTAAATAATACTTTCACGAGATTCTTAAAAATTGCACAACAACATGAACCATAAAGCAAAAGAACTATTTCAATTTAGACAAGTAAAAGAAAAAACTTCTTATAAATCAACAAGCTCTTCAACTTTCATTTCAACCAATAAGTTCTTAGAGAAAAAGTTCTTTTTTATTTCCTAGTTCTCGAGATTTTGTGCAAACATGCCACTTCTGGCAGAATATGGGATTAGGCAAAGAAGAGTTTTTATTTCTAATAGTGAACGACAAGATCAGGAAAAGGGCAAGGATGTATTTACCTTGCTAACAATTCAACTGCAGCCGAACCATATCCAAGCTACAATAAAGAGAAATAAAATATCTCAAGGTCTGATGTAAGAGTTGAGTGAAGGAATGAAAACATGGCAGGCATGAAAGTAAGACATACCCTCATGGCACCTGGATGGGTAGCAATGCGCACTATGCGAGCCCCAGAGAGACTAGGGAAAACTGTATCCTGGAATTGCTCACAGAACTTCCATGGTATTTGGTCTCCAGATGGTTGATGGCCTTCACTTAAACTTCTCATTGCAGATTTACGAGAAATTTGTCCTTCAAGACTAACCTGTAATGATACAAGTTATTAAATTATTTGAATGTCTTGTAATTAGGCATCTTGACAACGAGTTTTACGACTGCTATTCCTGTTGTGAACTTTCCTACTCCAAGACATATATTGTTCCCAAGGAAGGTGGGATTCAGACAACCAATAGTCACTATCATGTTTTTTTTTTTTTTGAAGCTGTCAATATCATGATTTGGTTTAACATGTTTTGGCTTCTAATCATATGAGACAGTAATAGAAAGCCCGTCCCAGCTTTGCTGCAATTGCGCCCAGAGTAGCCTTTAAGACTTGTGTGAAAGATACCCCACCAATAGCCAGTTATGATTAAGATGTGCAAGAGTTTTGGTGAACACTAACCTGGATTACACATAAAATATCTGGAAGTTGATTTTTTGACTCATCAACAGGACCTGCGTTTAGTAGGATTTAAGTGCAAGACCATCTTACATAGATTAAGGCCAGTTCAACAAATTCAAGGAGAAAAAATGTACCAAGTAGCACAAAGAGGTGATGAGCTGGAGCATCAGCAATCAGTTGAAGATCATTCGGAGAATTTTTGTAGTGCGAAGCAACATATAGAGCCATCATTCGCTGCAAGTAATCAAATATACAATGTTCAGAATTAAATCATAAAATAAAAATCCAAATCTTTAGATTACAAAATTACCTGCAAAAATAACTCGCTATCCTTGTGATAAGAAAAAAGTGTATCCCGGTTAACATAGTAGAGATCACACTCACTTGGTGGAGGTAACCTGATTCCAAAAAATATGAAATAACAATTACAAAAAATCAGTGGATGGAGTCGTTATTTCTGGGTCATCAACCTCAACATTTAAGTACTAACCTGCCAATGCTAGGGATGGATTTCGTGACATCCAAACAAAGTAAACCATGAAGCCAAGATTCAATTGGATCACCAGAAGAGTATCGAATAGGTTCACTCAGTTCGATCTTTTTGAAAAGGCGACCTATATTTAGAGGAAAAATGAAAAATCAGAAAGATGACTAAACATGAGTTACAGAATCTAAGTACATAATAGCCAATGACCACAAAAGATATAGTATTCATCACTAGATATAGTAACTGCACATAGTATATGGGTGTGGCCTGTGTGCTTTGAGAATAACCGGATCAATCCAGCAATGTTGTGTTACACACATTATGGCGAAATGAACTCCATATTGAACAAGAAATTACAAAAGCCATGCTCATCCAAATATATCTCCGCAATTTTTTTTTTCATGACAAGGAGAGGTTGACCTTTCTAAGATTAGTGGTATATCTGGAGACCTGATTTAAACAAGTTGCACAATCAAAATGCAGCACGAAGGTCCGATGCCTCGTATTTGATTATACAAATTGGGAAGTCCAAGCTAATAACTCGAGGCTTCCAGGTTCAATAAAAGCTCTCACAAACTCAACTGGGAAGTATCAAGTTGGGTAGTCGGTAAATAACCAAGTGGGAAGTATCAAGGCAGGTAGTTAAATATTATTCTACTACTGATTCAATCAAGTGTAGCCTTCACAAACCATCACTTTCAACAAACTTGATGAAGTGGAAAAACGCAATTATCCCAAGCTTGTTCAATAAGATACACACAGTACAACAACTCATCGAAACCGCAGAAGAAAACTACCTCTTTCATGTCATATTTAAAATATACCTGAAACAGAGCCTTCTGCGCTACTACCAGGTATCCGGCTTTGCTCTTCCAATTGTTGAATAAGCTTTAGAGATAAAGACCGACCCGTACCTTCATACCTTTAAGTAGGAAAGGTATCAGTAATTTAACTACAAAAGATACATCTTTCAAATTGGAAGACCATATTATTAATGCTTAAAGTTTCTTTTGTAAATGCAATAGGTTTTCACCTACAACAGACATAAATTGATATTAATTTACCAAGGAAAATATCATACCCATTAACTGTAGATGAAAGGAAAACCAGATAAGGACCAAGCAAAGACTTCACAATGGGCAAAGGAATAGCTGCTGCTTCATCAACAACCAATAGTTCAACTTGGGAGAGCTTCTCATGTTCATGGGGTTGTATATACTGCAAAAAATATTGATGATTGATATTTACGCAGATGTAGTGTATAGATGATCAGTTAGAAGCTACACCACCTAAAACTGAACCAAGACTAACAGTAAAACATCTTGGTTGTTTAAGGTTCAGCAATAAGTAAGAGCGAAGGTTTGACACAAGCGTCATAAACAGTACAGAATGCAAGTATTTAAAACTTCAGTTACAATCACAACATACTAATTCAAACAAAATTTATAAGCCATTTAAAAGAGTAAATTTGGCAGGAAATACATAGTGAGAATAAACTTACAAAAATAAATAATAGAGCAAAAACATGTTGCATAAAGAATGCTTCAGAACTTTATTTTTTTGCGTTGACTAGTAGACTTGAAAAATCTAGCACATCAACTGTTTGATATAGTTGCATGATACCATTTTGAATTCTAGATAATTTGATCAAAACCATTTCTGAGGAAACCTGTTCACAACTTAAAAAACTCCAATGATGTTCATTTTGATAAATACATTATGTATAACAATTCTAGGAAACCAACACAATGCTTGTTCAATCAGGATAAATAATCAAATTATAGAGGAGATAAACTTTTACTAACCTGGACTGTTTGCCTATGCTGCTTGTAAATATTCACACGCACAGTTGCTTTTTTGAAGTCAGGATTGTTACTTTTTACCACATCATAGTCTATGTGTTCCTGTGAACAATTGACATGATTAAGGTTTACAAGAAAATAAGAAGCCAACTATATATGAAACCATATAATGCAATCAACACTTCTGCAGTCATATGCCTGTTTGGGGATGGATGTGAATAACACAACACAAGGTGTATAAAGAAAATATGCATAGAATAATTAATCTAACTTAATGAGCCTAATTTGTTGACTTTCTCATACTACCCCATATTATCTGAAGAGGTATTTCGCTTCATTAATTGCATGTTCTGTTAAAAGCTGGAAGTCAAATGGAGTATATTTTTTTGCATACAATTTGTAGTAGTAAAGGTTGTTTGCTGCTGCATTGACATATGAAACTTCATCTCCATTGCAATCCAAGAATTATTGTAAGAATGACGAAATAAAACAGAAATAATTTACAACACTGTGATTCAAACAATTAATGCAATTTTCATAAGCTTGAGTGAAGCAAGAGATATGTCAGATCAAACTAAGAGTTGGAGCATCCATACCTTATATTCAAGAGCATCTAAACCCTTGATCACAAATTCAAACAATGTTTTCAAGTTCTCAGGGCTGGGTGAGGTAACAAAGATATTTGAATACCTATTATAATGAATTCTTTGAATTAGAACGTAAGAAAATTCAAGGTAAGAAAATAAGACACAAAACAGAAAATTAAGCAGTTGTATGTCGTTCAAGCATGTTACCCTGCAGCCACAGCTCCAGCAATTGCTAAACCAAGCGTAGCTGATTTTCCACGCCCACGAGCAGCAAGCAAAGCAACTGTGCTACGCAGTGTCTTATCCAAAATTGCATCAAGAAACGTAATTGCGGCTTTCCCCTACTCAAACAAGGTAAAACAAATCCAAACCAGTAACCACGTTCAGCCCAATGTTTTCCATATCGATACAAATACCCAAGGACTTAACAATTCAGACAAAGACCCTTCACCTGATCCAGTGTACAACACTTCTTAATCAAGGGACCAACAGGAAAATCATCATTTAGTTGCTCTTTCAAACTCTTTAGGTCTCTTTCAGCTTCTGATAGCCCTTCAGAGTCCTTTAAACAATAAGGGGGCAAGAAAAACAGTTACATGAGCTTCAATGAAACAAAAATACAATTAGAATAGTTCAGTCATATGAAGCAATTAATCCCCGTAAAGAATTAAATGCAACCCACATGAAGTAAAGACAACTTCACCAATTGCTCCACTGGGACAATACAAAAGTACAATAAGGTCTCATTTGAGTTTGTGGAATGACAAGAATGTGTCTGCATTTAAGCTCTTAGTTTATATTTCTTTCTTGTGATTCCACAAACTATTAATTTCATATTGGTAAAACCAAAAGGATGTTCAAAAATGCGTTCGTGGAAGAAGATTTTTTTGTAATTAGATGCACTTATTCCGAATCCACAACCCAAGGGGTTAAACTACCCAAGAAGCTAAAAGTTACCTCTTTAACAGGAACTGGGGTTATGGATCTTATATGAGAGGAGATTGGCAAGACATTCAACTCATCATCCATAACCACACAAGCTTTACATGATGCAATTGATAACAAGAAACGTTCATTGAAGCGTCCAGTAGCCTCGGAATGGGATTCAGTACGGAACCTATCGTGAACATCCTGAAAGAAAGCAATTGTAAGTTCTGCAGCAATAGTCTAAGAAGAAAATAGGCAAATATCTCAAAAGCATTAGAACTTAATCTTGTAGAGGACACAATTAGCTTGATAAAAAAAAATGCACCAAACTAGTGAGTTTCCAGCAACATGTGCTAGTGCAAATCTTTTATATGTCACGCTCAACCCCCTTCAATTCATTTTAAGAGCAAGGATATGATTCTTACCATGACCATGGTGTACAGACTGGTCAGTGAAGATAGAGAGCGAAGCAGCAATACAATCAGCCCACCACCCTCCACAGTTTCTATTGTCCTGGCCAAGAGATTTGGTGTTAAAGCTTCAAAATCCTAATATGACAAAAATAGATATGTCAGAGGAAGAAAAACTAAGTTAGAAAGTGGCAAGCATCAATACACTACAATTGGAGAGTGCGGAGATAGAATATACTACAAGCAAAATAAGCAGCACAAGAATGACCAGCTACCTGCAGTATGCACATGCCAAATGTGTTCCCGAGAATTCTTTCTGAATCCTTGTACAGGCAATACTTTAGTCCTCCGCTTTCTACAAAAAGCGAAAATGGATCAACCTTCTCAGGATCGAGTAATCCCCTCTGCATTAGTTTTTTAACCTGCTTTGCACGCTTTTGTTTGTGACTGCACAAAAAAATAGAACTTTCAGACAATTTCTTCTTTGTTCTCACCACAAGATTATTTATTTAGGCCTTTATCTAGTACGAAATTAATACAAAAAGGACACACAACAGCAAAACACATGTTAAACCTTGAACTTTGATTGTGTGGGGCATATTGCAACTCTGTTCATTTAAATTGCAACAGCAGAACACATGTTAAACTTGAACTTTGATTGTGTGTGGCATATAGCAACTCTGTTTTCATTTACATATTCAGGATCTCTCGGAAAATATTATGTGCTCCAGGGTTGATTAACTTATATTTAGTGTTACCATATAAACAACTAATATCCTAGAAATTAATGGTCCTTTTCAGTCACCAAAGGGAATAAACTAATACAAAAATGCAACTTTCAAAGTAACTTTCCCTCGTATCTTGAAACACGTTGAAGGAAAAATCAGCCTATGATGATTCTCTATACATTTGATATCTCAATAGATAAACAACAGGAATGGAATCTAATTGAAGAAGATAAACATACAAGTCCACTTCTTTTACATCGACAGAGATCGAGTTGCATTAGCCATGAAGGCCATTACTTGAGAGTCGAGGGACTAAGAACTCACAAAGAAGAAGTGGCATCCAAAAGTAAGTTCCTCGCATTCTGTAAATTAGAACTAACCTGCTAAGTTCGAGTTTATCCTTGTAGCACCATAAAACGTTGGGCCTAGATTTGACCACCGCCTTGCTTAGCATGTAGTGAAGATTCACAATCTGCAAAATGTAACAAACATTAGAAAATGCTTAGCATGTTCTAAAATTCATAACTAACCAAAAGCAACAAAAATCACAAGCCAGTTCATGGATCAAATCCAACAAACATAGCTAGCATCAATGCAAAATGGTCTAAACAAGCATCCTCTGCTCTACTCCCAAACGCAATAATAAATTCACAAGAAATAGAGTTTGAAAAGAAAAACAGCATGAAAAACTCTGAAAATTGCATGATCCCAATAAATTTCTTTTGAAAATTCAAGTTCTGCTCTCAATATTTCCACCATATCCGCTCACAAAAAAAAAAAACACTTTTAACAGCAATTTACAGGAAATCAAAAGGAAAAATAGTTCAAAACAAACAGAACAGAACCGAGGGAAAGGAGTGCCTGAACTTCTGCTCTACTTCCGAATGCGATGATGAATTCATGGACAGGGAAAAGGTAAGAAAGAGAAAAATTGAAACAGTAACGGAACTCTGAAAATAGCATAACTTCAATATATTCTTTCAAAAAATCAACTTCTGCTCTCATTGTCACCTATGTTGCACCAATACGAATACGTAATACGCAATACGATACGGATACGAAATACGTCTTTTTTCAAAAATACTAGAATACGATACGCGATAAGACGTTATTTAAAAATAATAAATATATTTTATATAATATTCTATTCATTATTGAAATAATATAAATAAATGAGATTAAAAACATAATAATACAATAAAACAGCAATTTCCATATTTATTAATAAGAAATTTCTTATTTAAAATTTAAAATTAATAAAAGTGAATAAATTTTGTTTTTTTTATTTCCATATTTCATGTATAAGAGACCTGCAGCAAGTTTCTAAAGCTGTGATTACGTGTCTGACGCAAATTTCTTATACAGTTATACCCTATTTAAAAAAAAGAAAAGTAAATTAACAACTTCCAAACCAACTTCCAGTTGCAATATGGTTTTTCAACGTATTTGATGTTTTGCGATTCCATAAGGACGGAATACGGGTGCGTCACCTGTTTTGACGCATT
>JAYMTL010000219.1:0-14305 GCA_036897445.1 Pelargonium tetragonum | reverse complement strand
ATGTAGATGCGATTATGAATGAAGAGTAATAAAGAGTAATGAACAAGAGAGGTGAGGTTTTAAGGTGAATGCTCTCCGTGAATACCATCTCACTAGAATAATGAGTCAATGCATCAATGAAGCATGAGGTCATATGTCAAATACATGCACATTTATCCAATAATGATAGAGAATTCGAGATGCACAAGAATCAATAGGTCTTTCCAGCTTACAATGTTAGGTTAGGGCTAAGGGTTTGCAAGGTTATGAGAAACGAAGCTAAACTCAAGAGCTTAAAACTCCACTTGCAAACCCTCTCTCACATTTTATTTCCTCTCCCCAAATACAATCCCGAATACATAATACTCTCATATCCCTACATGTCTAGCCCAAATTCCATTTTATCAAACAAAAGGGAGGAGTTATGATTTCTTTGCACATTTTTTTCTTCTTCTTTTGAACGACATATAATACATGAATTTGAAATCACCTCAACTTTTTCTCCCACAATCAATCACATTTTTGGAATTTAAGGCTCACTTTCATTTGTTCTACCCATAATTTCCCTTTTCTTCTCTCTTTCCTCTCATTTCACTATTTTTCTTTTCAAAAGTATCATTTCAAGCTCAAGAGTAATATAGGGCTCAAATAAACGTTAGGCTCAAAGAAAGAATGGGAATAGGCATTTAATGTGGGTTCAAACAAGAAAAAGGTTATAAGGCTCAAAATGGATCTGGGGAACATCATGCAACGGGTAGATGATAGAAGACTCAAACACAACAAACAAGGCCTAAATCATTTTCTCATACATCTGATTCTCTCGATTTCGCCTCATTGCTATCTTCATTGAGCATATTTGAAGAACCGTGCAAATTTCCCAAAATGCAACTAAAATTTCTTCAACAAAATCTACTACTAAGCTTTTCACAATACATGCAAACCCCCAAATAATCTTACCCACCAGCCCCCACACAGATTTATCACTTTAAAACTCGAAATTTCTTATAAATACCAACCAAAACCCAATATCCTACTTCAATCTCTTGAATTTTTGAAGCAAACTCGGATTCTTGCCAAAATAAATCAAACTTACTTGTTGAAATCGAGTCAACCCGAGTGCTTGATGCGTTCTTCTTCTTCATCTTCCTTCTTCAAGCTTCAAAGAAAGCTTTAATAGAGGTTAGGGTTTGAGAAAATCGGATTTTGAGGAGAGAGGAGTTTGGAATTTCGGGAGAAAGGGGGCTAGGACTCGAGATATTCAGAAAATGGGTGACAGAGGGGGTGAGTATTAAA
This sequence comes from Pelargonium tetragonum, assembly GCA_036897445.1. Taxonomy (NCBI): domain Eukaryota; kingdom Viridiplantae; phylum Streptophyta; class Magnoliopsida; order Geraniales; family Geraniaceae; genus Pelargonium; species Pelargonium tetragonum. The sequence continues at coordinate 13,033 of JAYMTL010000219.1, read as the reverse complement.
TTTATAGTGAAGAATTTTTGTTTGCAAAAGGTCAAAAATACCCCTGAAAATTCGTGTCCAGGTGCTGAGGTCACGACTTCACTCTCTCCAAGTCGCGACCTTGAGTGCTTTTGTTGGCGATGTCGCGACTTCAAATTCTCTTAGGTATTTTCAAATCTGGCGAAGACGCGACTATAACTTCTTAATGTCGCAGTGGACACTCTGGTGATGTCGCGACTTCACATTCTCCAAGTCGCGACCTCAAACTCTCGGAGGTTCCTTGTGGTCTGGTGATGTCGCGACTTTAATTCTCCAAGTCCCGACCTCAAGTGAATTTTTCATTTTTCTCTCCTTCCCGAGGTTGCGACTTCACTCTCGATGTCGCCACTTCCCCAGAATCCACTCTTTCGAGGATGCTTTTCTTCAACTTTTTGGCACATGTCCTTGCCAGATTTTGACCTTTACCTGAAATTGTACAAAACCACTCAAAAATTCATTAGTCACTCATTCTCTCTCTTTCTTTTATCTCACTTGGTGTAGAAGAATTAAAATGAACTAAAACATAAATAAATAAAAAAACTAAGTACGCTAACTAAGCAAAGCTAACATGAGACGGTGGTTGCCTCCCACCAAGCGCTTTTGTTTAATATTGTTGGCTCGACGGGTATGCTCTTATTTAAAATAGCACACCACAATTACCTCCGGGCCTTTCCTTTATGTCGCAAATTCACATTCTCCAAGTCGCGACTTTACCGGCTCCAAGCTCCAGGTCGCGACTTCAAATCCTTAGGTCGCTACTTCGCTAGAGAATGATCAAACTGAAGCTTAGCACCTCCAGGAGGCGACTTCACTTGGGTTCACATATATGTATGGGTCCCTAAAATATTACCCGAACAATTATCGGGTCAAGTCTGGTGCATTTGTGGGTTCGATTGGGTGAACCCGGCGGTTCCCCAGAATCCGCAAAAAAATATAAAACTTGTAATGACAGCTAGTCTAAAATATTTTTGGGTTTTAATATATAGTATTAGGATCTTAAGCCAAATAATATGGCTTGGTAACTAAGCCATCAATGACATAGAGACACCTCATTGAAAATGTCTAGATCTGGCGGGTCGCTCCGCTCCCACAAATTCACTTAGGTGTGTATAAGTGAAATTTAACGAGATGTCATCACCTTATTGGTTTGGCTTACCCTAAACCAAAAATAAAGTGGCTTAGATTATTTTATTTTTTCTCATATATATGTGTGTGTTCTTTCCCCTTCTTATGGTACATGTTATATCTATGAACTTCAAAATCCTCGTGAATATTGGTTTCCAATAATTGAATTGAAAAATATCTTCAACAATATAAATCTATAATTAACTAATCAAGATACAACATATATTATGTTACCAGGAACTTCCTGGTGTGAAGTGCAATGAAAGCATCAGCACCAGCAATTCTCATTATAAACATTGTAAATAAAGTATTGACAATTGTATATGATATGAATGTGTTTACATAACTGTGTCAATTAGTTATTTTTTTACTTTTACTAAATACTATCCATGTATAAGACAAGAATGAAATTGATGTTTAGAATTTTATATTAGTGATTTTGCGGAGAAATGACAAAAACATTGTTTTGTACATATAACGTGTAAAACGTACAATTAATACCATAAGTTATTTATTAAACAATTATCAAATTTTTATAGGGAAATTATAAAAGGGTGCCCTCATTTGAAACTCATTTTCACAAAAGTGTCCTCAAGCTGCCAAACGTACTTTAGAATATCCTAAACTATCCAATTTGTGATTCGTCAGTTAAAATGGACGGAAATTGACTATCTCTCATCATGTGTCATGCACATGCTTGTATAACTATAAAATACCAATTTTACCCTTAGGGTAATTACAAAAGGATATCCTCATTTGAAACTCATTTGCACTAGAGTACCATCATTTTAAAAACATTTGCACTAGAGTGCCCTCAAGAGACTAAAATTCCGCCAGAATCAGCAAAACTTCGCCGAAATAATCAATATTCTTTTAATTAATATCATTTTAACTAGATTGACATCAATTTCACAAAAATCAAACTAAAACATTAACAATAATCAATCTCCATATAATTAAATTGACATCAATTTCACAAAAATCAAATTGAAATCCTAACAAAAATTTGGGTATTTTGAAGAAAATTACTTTATAGAGATATGATTTGGGTATTTTGGAGGAAAGTGATGGTGGACTAAGATGGAGAAGAGCTGGAGGATTTGGAGGAGATGAGATTAATGATTTAAAGAAGATGGAGATGACAAATTTGGAGGAGATAGAGATGGAGTGGAGATGGAGGATTTGGAGAAGCTGGAGAAAATAGAGATGGAGATTTGAAAAAGAAGGTGAACAATGATATGGAGAAGAAGGGCAATTTCGTCATTTCCAGCTGCAATTAATGGAAACGGACATAAATATTGACGGATCACAAATTGGATTGTTTAGGTACCTTAAAGTACGTTTGGCATCTTGAGAGCACTTTGTGCAAATGAGTTTCAAATGAGTTTCAAATGAGAGTACCCGTCTATAATTTCCCCAATTTTTATTAATGCAAACTGCACACAAATGAAACCCCATGTAAGATCTTAAAATGATTGAAGCATCAACAAGCTTTATAGAACTTATATCTTTTACGAGGCTATATCCTAAAGCCAAAAAAAAAATGGAGAAAGATCCGTATTAGTGCATGAACTATCCATTTTGTTCCATTTTAGTCCTTGAACTTCACTTTGTTCCTCCACTGTCCCTCTTATCTTTGTTTTGTTCCGCGTTAGTCCCTGCCGTTAAATAACCTAACAGAATCCGTCAAACTAGCCTAACACCGCTAAAATTAGAGAATAAAAATGATATTAAAATGTGATTTTACAATTTTACCCTTTATAATTTCATTTATTTACATTTTTACCTCATTCTACATCATCCCTAACCTCTAGTCGCCGGAGATTTCGCCGGAGCCACCACCGAAATCTCCATTTTTTTGCCGAAATTTATGTTTCAAATCCAAAAATAACCGGTTCCCCAACTCAAATGACTGATTCATGTGCTCAAAATAATGTGGAGCAAACATAGCAAATGACTCAAACTCTGTCTTCTTAATTTCCTTTATGATAAACCTGTCATCAAGTGTTTTAGCAAAAAATGACTTGCTCTTCCCACCTTTGGCATCCCAACTTCTGCAGCGACTTAGGGAAGCAATATAATCAAGTTCTGATGAGCAGCACCGACTCCGAAACTCATGGAACTGATTAGCATAGAGACAAATTACAGAGTATTTACCCTTTGCAAGTGATTTTGAAACCCCCATTAAGACTTCTGGACTAACTGGTTCTGTAGGAATCAAAGACTCCAGCAAATTCAACCCATCAAAGCTGGAGAAACGGGACTCTTCTGAATATACGCTTGGTGTAGAAAGGATTATATCTGAATCCAAAGAACCATTTGAAGAGCAATGAGTGGAAGTTATGGTAGGAACTCGAACCAAGCTATGTAAACCCTCCGGCCAAAAATGGAGATTTAGGCGGTGGCTCGATTGTGAAGAAGCAAATGAAAGAGGCGTCCCGCCTGAGGTATCTGCGTTCTTATTTTTCCGAAAACTTGATCCTGCACAACACAACTATAATTGATTTCAGCTAATTGACCAACATCAATAAAGTTAGTGGCCAGATTATGAGACACAAAAAGGGTTTTTATAACAACAAATTTATCACCCGCAACTGTGAATTGGAATTGAATAATCATTAGTTGTGTGGATTTGAAAATTTTCTTCTTATTTTTGGTGAAAATGTATGTGGTCATGTGATTTGAAACACCAAAATCATAATACCTAAGTTTAATTAGAAGGCGAATGATTATTACCTGAAACCAAAGCGAAAAAGCATATATTTTCATTTGTTAGATAATTTCAGGACTAACAGAAGAATAGGAACATAAGAAGCAGAAGATGTGGCAATGGAACCTGAAACACTGAAGGAATCAACTTAGACATTGTAGGCATTCTCTGACTTCTTTAGAGGTCGAATGGATCATTCTCTGATGACATGTCCCATTTTTTATGCAATAATTTCATAACTTCTTATTGCTTCTTCTCCACTTCGTCAATGTTGGTCTGCAAGGTTAGGGTTCCTCTCCCAAACACAGAGAAACGAGAGAATAAGATGAGAAGAATATGAAAGGATTCAAAAAGTTAAGCATGCCTTTAACTTTAAACACATAACAGAGTTCAAAGGCATTTTAGTCTTTTCCATGACTAACGGACGGAAACTCTAACAATTCACATAATGGATAGTTGAGGGCATCTTAAAGTACATTTGACAACTTGAGGGTACCTTTGTGTAACTGACTTTCAAATAAGGGTACCCATATGTAATTTCCCCTTAATAGTTATTCTTGTTAAGAAAATATATTGAGAGGGAAATCGAACAATGGTATATATATTTATTTCTTTTGAGTTTTTAGATAACATTGGTGCGTTATAAAAAAATAATAAAAGGTAACTTTTATATTTTCAATTAAATTCAAGGCGCAGTGCTGAGCTGGAAGCATGGGGAAAGATTACTATGGGATATGATATTATTATAGATTCTATAAAATTTGTAGGATTGACCGCATATGGAAATGTTCAAGAGTCTTCAAAGTTCGGAGGTTTAGGAGGCAAATCATCTGAGGTTACAATTACTATTCACGAACACTACAAGAAAATCAGCTTTCCGCGATGGCTAATACCCGTCACCGAAAGTCTAGTTTTTTGCCAAAAGCTCAAAATTATTTGTCACCAAAAACCCCATCGTGGAAAGTCGAATTTGTATAACGGTAGTTTTTGTCGCATTAGCTTTGTTTAGAGCGACAAAAAATCCGTCACCCAAAGTGTTTTTAGGGACAAACTTGTTGTCACCTAAAGTTTAAGGGTTTAGGAGACAAACTTATTGTCACCCAAAGTTTAAGGGTTTGGAGGACAAGCTTGTTGTCTCATAATGCACTAGTGTTTGAGTACAACTTGGCACTTTCAGTGACAAGATATCTGTCACGGAAAGTAGAATTTCAGTTCAAACCCCTTCTAAAACCAGCATAATTTCCCCTCTCTACAACAAATCCAAATAAACAATTCATCTATCCAACATACCAAAGTAATGGTGTTTGCGAAATCATGGAATTAAAAATGATTGCGGAAAGTAGATTTTTCAGGTCTATATATAAAGGTTGTGCATGAATAAAATCTTCGAAAATCATGGAATTAAAAATGATTGAAATTAGGTCAAGGAAAAAATATATTTGAGAATATATGGACTACTTAACAATCAAGAATCCATTAAATCTCTTATAGATTAATAAGCATAATAACGATTGTCAAGTTTCTTGAAACGGCTTAGTGATATCAAAATAATGAACCTTTGCACCTCAACATTCCCAAGCACATCATCACAAAAATCAGCCTTGTATACTTGAGTCATGGCCAAATTCATTTAGGTGGCCATAATGAAGCCAAGTAAAAGCTTATCTAATGAACTCATAAGCAGAACAATTGGAACAATAAGTGAAAAAGGAAGCAACAAAAGAACAAGAGCACAATTAGCAAACACACAAGATCAATAAATCCAAGCCCAGAGGCAAAGATTCCTCTACCAAATTACCAATATCAGCAATGATAACTACAAGCTAGGTCAGCACAATTAGCAAGTGTATCACATATGTGATCCCTCTGAGTTGTTGTCACCACATAATCAAATAGATCACAATTGTGAAAACACCTGAATTGAAGTTAAAAGACCAATTCCTGTAAAAAAAATCAACTCAATATTCACAATCACAATCCAAGAAGCTTCATAAAATTCACCAAATACTTGGTGTGAGCACCAGAAAATTCCCAACCCCCAAAACATGAACAAAACCATATGAATCTGAACTCAAATCATAATCGCGAATTGATATGCATAATCTGTAAATACAAAAATTAGAAGCATAAGTGTGCATAAGATTGAAATACCAGAGAGATTAGGTTAAGATACGAATTGAAGCACCAAATTTGTGAACTGAAGAGTGAGATCAGAATTTCAGAATTGAGTGAACAATTAGGGTTTTAGAGGATCAAAATTAAATACAAAACTTTAGGTTAAGTTGATAGTGCTTATTGTGAAGAGGAGAACAACTCGGGCAAGAAAAACAGCATAGGCAATGGAGACTTGAGCTCAGGCAGCGAAGTGAAAATAGAGACTTACGTTTTGGTGCGAAGTGGAAGATAGAGAGTTGAGTTCGCGTGTTTAATTTTAGAACCCTTTCTACGACAATGAAGTTGTCGCTCATATGGACTTCCTATCCGAGTCGGCCCAAAGCTGTCGTCCAATCCTTAGCTCAATTCACTCAAAATTTTCCAATTTTGTGGCCACTTTTAATTATATTTAGGGCGACAGCCCATATTTTCTAATCACAGAAAGTCAATTTTTCTGTAGTGGAAGTTGAAATTTTGTTCGCTAACTATCTTATTATTTCCTTAAGTAAAAAAATGATTTTTCGTGGTCAATATTAAATATATACTAATTGATGCATACATGCGATCGCATGTATGCATTCCTTTTCCTTATGACTTGCCTAACCACAAACAAAGCAATTCAGATGAAGACCCTCATAGGTAATAAGTTGCCAGAAAATATTCGGAAGCAAATGCTTGCTAAGATCCACCTCCATTCAACATAGTGCTAACATCGACCTTCAGAGACCTACTCTATACTATTGTTGTATTAGAAAAAGTAATCTAGTGGAAGTCCAGGGAATCTAATTCAGACCATGGTCGTTCTTCAAAATAGTCATCATCGGGTCTAAAATCTGAAACACAAGAACGCATCATCAAATAGTAACCAAAAACAATCTAAGGTCCCTCTTCCATGACATATTTGTAACCCAGGAAAAACTAGAAGCAGGCCACGAAATAGCCACCATCTAGCGAAATCAGGTCATTTGGGGGTTCCACAGTCGTGTACTCCTTTTGTACATAGTCTTCCACCTCAAGTTACACCCTAGAAGTTTTACAATAAGACAATCTTGTCATTGGAGAATAAGTTTTTCCTTACTTTTATCTGGAAACTTGAGGGCCAGATAACCTCATGTGTATAGCGCTCAATCGGGTATTCCACAGGGAACCTTTCCCTCCACTGTTGGAGATGCTTCTCCTTTTTACGTTCAAAGCCAGCAGTTTGTCCCTAAACGAGATCCTTGGCCCTTCTTCCATATCATTCGGTCCCTCACTATCAGAGTCCGATTCCTGCACCCCTTCCTACAATACTTCTCCCGCTTCCATCGGCATGGGGTCGGACGATTGGTTCTTTATCACCAGGATATCCTCAACAGTCGTCTGGTCCGCCCCCACCATGGCAGCCGACTACTTCGCTTTCTTCTTAGACCTATCTTGAAGATCTGCCTTTTCCACCGGTTGTCTCCACCGCTGCTCCGCCGTTCGTATCCTGATTTACTTAATTAGTTGAATAACCAATCTTAAAAGACAATTGCATTGCATTAGCCTCCTTAACTATAAGTGTAACATGCCAGAGATGCAAAAGGATACAACATCGGGTCTGGATAACTAATTTCATGGATACCATACCATTGTATGCACAAAATTAAAGACCCACATTTGTTAGTTTCTTCACTCTCTCCTAATTACTTTCCCACTTTTATGAATTCCCAATCATCTCCTTTCTCAACTCCATCGTACGTACATTTATTTCATGTTTATAGTGAAATTAGGAAATATATATATTGGTCATGTTAGTTAGTGTTTGCTTTGAATTGCTGCATGCAATTTATCTTCCCAATAAAGCTGTTTTTTAAAATAATATTATTTAATTCATTTTTCAAAAAAAAAAATATTGAAAAAAATATTATTAAATTAGTTTTCCAATATATTTGAGACAGTTGTCCGTCGCAAAAAAAAAAGAAAAAAAATTGAAATTAGCGACGGATTAGTGACGGCTTTTACCTACGGACAGGTCGTCGCTATTCCTTCTCAATGTTTTTGCGACCAAGCCTTTTGCGATGGTCTTTCCCCATCGCTATTCTGTCGCAAAATCCAAAATTACGTCGATACTGTGACATTTATTTGTAGTGTGGTATGCATCATCGGTGATTACCTCGTGAGGTGAGGGCCGTCATAGTTGATATGAATTAAATGAGCTTTCGATCATTTGGAATGAAGGCCTGACCGAGTCATTTGCTATGTAGAGAGGGCTACGTCAAGGAGACCTGCTTTCTCCTTATCTTTTTATTTTGTGTACGAAAAGATTGTGGCACCTCATATCTGGTCGGGTTCGCACTGGTTTTTGGGTCCTGGCCAGACTCAAAAGAGGGTGGTTGGGGGTATCTTATCCTTTTTCGTTAACAACTTGCTTTTGTTTGCCCGAGGTTCGTTCGATCAAGACATTGCTATCAATACTCTGTTGAATGAGTTTAGTTCCATATCGGGGTAGAAGGCAAGCCTCTCTAAATCTCGTTATTTTGCTTGTATCACTGTGAAAAGCTCCTCCCAACGTCGTACTTACTATGTTCTTGGGATTGGCTTTATTGATGATTTGGGTAAGTATTTAGGTGTTTCTTTGCATTATAAAGGAATGGGGCGAGGGATTTTCAAACTTTTACTAAGTGGATGGAAATCCCTTCATCTTTCCATTGCAAGTCGCTATACTCTTATCAAGTCAACGACTTCTACTGTTGCAACTTACACCATGCAGTCGCTCTGACAAAGTTAGGGTGTTTCATTGAGCAAAGGGCATGAAGGAGGGTTTAGCTGCTGCGTCTTGGCTGGAGGCGGCGGCTAGGGCTTTGCAAATCTAGGTGTCAAACATCAATCATGAGGAATAAGAGAAATAAACGAAATAAAATGATTCAAACTTTTGAAGGCGCATGTTTTGATGAGATGGAGGGAACAACAAATTAATGGAGCTGATAGGGGCTTGGTTATTGGCATAACTCGACAACCTGGCGGGATGATGGGAGTGGTGGTGGGCAGTGAGGACCTGAGCCGAAGCTATTTTTTATTTATTTGCTTTATTAACCTTTGCTTTGATTTAGTTCTTGTTTTGTTGTTATTTGGACTTTACTTGTTTTGCCATTTGGTTTTTGTTTTATATTTTTTAGTCCTAGTTCCAGTATTCAGGTTGAGTTGTGATCTGCGATGGTAAGGATGCGGTCCCCTGTAGCTGACCAGGGTTACCTAGATAGGGCTATTGTATAGGTCTTATCTTTGTATCCGTAGATAACACTTCTCAATGGTTAATACACTTTCGTTTGGATAAAGAAAAAAAAAAGCTATTAAACTATACAAACTTTAAGCCAAACAGAACTAGTGTGGTCACGTAATTTTGTAACATCAAGTCTATAATTTGAAACAACCATTATGATTGTATATTTTGTCGACACTGAAAAAAAAAATGAAAAGTAGCTTTAGTCATATGGAGGTTGCCGGTGATAAAGATAGGAAGACAAGAGTCAGAATAATTTTAGGATTGATTTTTTTATTCTCTTGTTCTAAGTCACTTACTCGAAATTACGTATTTTTGAAAATCTGACTAACCTGAGCTTAAGTGAGTCGACTCACTTCTATTTTACTCAAATTTTTAGTATATACTTTTATAGCATTAAAATAAAGAAGAATATTGTGACATCTTTTTGAAGAAATTAAAACTACCATGAAAAGAGAAATCAAAATTACAATTTTCAAGAGGAACATTATTTATACAAAGTATATATACAAAATTAACACTTTTTGCTTATCATGTTACCAGCTAGTTCCGGCACAAGAGAGCAATTTTCGAATGCCAAATTCTCAAAGAATATGCAACTTCGAAGATATTTAGCTTATTATGCTTGTGCCCACAGTAAAATCATTCAAATGTCGGCCTAACGTAAAGGCCAATGACATCAACATACTGAAGGTTGCGACCGTGAAAACCAACAATTGTGTCACATTCAATTGTTAAGCTGAAAGGTGCATCGGTTTCCTTTACATCTTCATAACCACAAGAATAGGTCTTTCTAAGATTTATTGCAAGTGTCAGCCCCTCGATTGAATTTTCTTTATAAAAAGCACCTTAAAAACAAATCATGAAAGTTACGATATCTTTTCGAAGAAATTAAAATTACAATGAAAAGAGAAATAAAATTGAAATTTGCGACGGCTTTCCAACGGCTTTTACCTACAGACCGGTCGTCGCTATTCCTTCGCTAATTTTGTTGCTACCAAGCCTTTTGCGACGGTTGTTCGCCGTCACTATTCTGTTTCAAAATCCAAAATTCCATTGGTACATTGACATTTTTTTGTAGTGTGGTATGCATCACCGGTGATTACCTCTTTCAGGTGAGGGTCATCACAGTCACTATGAATTAAATGAGCTTTCGATCATTTGGAATGAGGGCTTGACCGAGTCATTTGATATGTAGAGATGGCTACGTCAAGGAGACCTGCTTTCTCCTTATCCTTTTATTTTGTGTATGAAAAGATTGTGGCACCTCATATCTAGTCGGGTTCGCACTGGTTTTTTGGCCCTGGCCATACTCAAAAGAGGGTGGTTGGGGTATCTCATCTTTTTTTGCTAACAACTTGCTTTTGTTTGCCCGAGGCTCTTTTGATCAAGACATTGTTATTAATAATGTGTTGAATGAGTTTTGTTCCATATCGGGGTAAAAGGTAAGACTCTTTAAATCTCGTTATTTTGCTTCTACCGTTGTGAAGAGCTCCACCTAACGTCGTACCTGCTATGTTATTGGGATTGGCCTTACTAATGACTTGGGTAATTATTTAGGTGTTTCTCTGCATTGTATAGGAATGGGGCCGAGGGATTTTCAAACTTTTACTAACAAGATCAATTGCAATGTAAGTGGATGGAAATCCCTTCATCTTTCCTTTGCAAGTCGCTCTACTCTTATCAAGTCAACTACTTCTACCGTTGCAATTTACACCATGCAGTCGTTGTGACAAAGTTAGGGTGCTTCATTGAGCAAAGGGCGGGAAGGAGGGTTCGGTTGTTGCGTCTTGGATGGAGGCGGTGGCTAGGGCTTTACAAAGCTAGGCGTCGAACACCAATCATGAGGAATAAGAGGAATAAACGAAATAGAACGATTCAAAGATTTGAATGCGCAAGTTTTGATAAGATGGAGGGAACAACAAATGGAGCTGAGAGGGGCTTGGTTATCGGCATAACTCGACAACCTGGCGGGATGATCGGAGTGGTGGTGGGCGGCGAGGACCTGAGCCGAAGCCATTTTTTATTTAGCTGCTTTATTAGCCTTTGCTTCGATTTAGTTCTTGTTTGATTGTTATTTGGACTTTACTTGTTTTGCCATTTGGATTTTGTTTTAGTTCTGGATGTTTTAGATTTTTGTCCTAGTTCCAGTATTCGGGTTGAGTTGTGATATGTGGAGATTGAATGCTTATCTCGTGTCCTGTGGGTCTGCGGTGGTAAGGGTGCGGTCCTACCCTGTAGCTGACTCGGGTGACCTAGATAGGGCTATTGTATGGTTCTTATTTTTGTATACATGGATAACACTTCTCAAAGGTTAATACACTTTGGTTTGGATGAAGAAAAAAAAGCTTAAACTATACAAACTTTAAGCCAAACAAAACTAGTGTGGCCATGAGAATAGGTCTTTCTAAGTTTTGTTGCAAGTGTCAGCCCCTTGATTGAAAGTTACAGTATCTTTTCGAAGAAATTAAAATTACCCTGAAAAGAGAAATAAAATTATATCTTGCAAGAGGAACATTATTTATACAAAGTAAATATACAAAATTAACACTTTTTGCTTTTTTGGTTACTAGCTAGTACTAGCACAAATAAGCAATTTTTGAATGCCAAATCCTCAAAGTATATGCTAGTTCGAAGATATTTAGCTTATTACAACAATAATGGAAAAGCAACATATTTGCTTGCATACATGCTTGCAAATGGGAGTTCCTCTTGCTTGTGCCGAAAATAAAATCATTCTATATCGGGTCTAACGTGGAAGCCAATGGCATCAATATATTGGACACTGCGACCATGAAAACCAACAACTTTGCCACTTTCAATGATTAAGCTGAAAGACTTATCGCCTTCCGCTGCGGCTCCATACCCATAAGAATACGTGCGTCCAAGATTTGTTGTGAGTGTCAGCCATTTGATTGAATTTTCATTAAAATAAGTGCCTTGGGAACCACTCATGGAAGTCACGTACTCTCTTGGCCAGTCTAGTATAATCTACATGTAGTATATGTATAACACGACACTACATCAATTAGTATAAATTTAATATTGATTAGGAAAAAAATTAAAAAGACAGTGTGCTAACAAAACTTTAACTTCTCGAAGAGTAATTATAACCTCAGTTATTATGCCTCCTGAACCCCCAAACTTCGCAGACTTTTTCACTTTTCCATCTGCGGTTTGTCCTACAAAGATCAGTGAATCCACAATAGCCATAGATCCTATAAAAATCGTTGTGATGCCTCCGCCTTCTTCCATCATAAAGCTCCAAGGTAGTCCATCGGAACTTCCCAATGCTTTCTGCTCAATACTGCTCTTCGAAGTTGCCTGAAAAAAGAAAATTACCATATGTTATTATTATCATTATTTTTTTTAATGGTCTGATGTTTTCCAAAAACTAAAAAAAGAAAAAAAAAGAAGTAAATATATGTACCATTGTTGGATTATTCTCTCTCAATATATTCAATGTTAATAAGAATAACTATTAATAATCACCAACTTTATTTATGTTTGTGCATGTTTCTATGTCGCCTATTTAAAGGAAAACTATCACTCCCATATATGTTATCTACTTACCATCTCTCACACAGTTTCAACTTGCAATAAAATCATTTAGGGTACGTTTGATCGTCTGGATTGGATAACATCGGATTGGATAACAACAATAAATTATGACGGATAATAAATCCAATGGATAACCAATTATCAATTCCAACATTTGATGTCATAGTAATAGAGCAGTATAGATTTGATATCATTTCATGATTTAGACCAAATTACCCTCAATG
>JAYMTL010000218.1:0-14677 GCA_036897445.1 Pelargonium tetragonum | reverse complement strand
TGGTTTTAAATCCAAAGCATAAGGGTTTCGTAAATTCTTAACTTTAGTTCAGTAGGATCCCTTTTATTGAGAACCCCCTATTCCTGTCAGGTTCAGCCTTTATTTAATAGCTAAGAAAAGTAAGATTTAAACGGATCCTACTTCAAACGCTCCGGAAGTCCCTAAAATGGCAGTAACCCAAAGTTCTTGTAGGTCTTCTATTCTATATGTTTATTATACTTGAGTCTCAAGTGTAAGACCGCACCCCTATCTTTTATACACCGGCCCAATCGGTAATTCCTATACTTTTTAATTACTTCAAGTCTCTTCATAGAGAAAAAGGAATTTTGATAGCTGAAATTAACTCAGAGTTGACCGTAGGGACCCATACCTACGCCTTGGCTTTTTTATCTGCTTTCATAGTGTGATTTGAGTTTAATTAGTCTAGTATTTTTGAAAAGTCTCGAAAGTTTTGAGAGTTTGGGTATTACTACCTATATTATGTAATGTAATATTGACTTCTATCTGTCTAGTGCAGTAAAAGTATCCAATAAGAATACCCTTTTTAAAAGAACCCCGTTTATTTAAGACGCCTTATGCTAGTACTTATATCTCTTTGACAAAAAACGGAGCAAGAATAGTTCTAAATGAGTTGATGGTAAAAAAAGAGCTAAACTTACTAAAACGTTAAAAATTGAAAAGTAGAAAAATCCGCGAACTTATAATTAGGAGAGACTCCGCGAGGCCTTGGCAAGTACTTTATAGGTATAGAGGATCGGAGTCCTCTGTACTCTTGCTGTAGAAGAGCATTACCAGGCAATTAAGTTAGGGTAGGGATAATGAATTTGACTTTTCTAGACCAAGAGGAAGAATAGACATAGCTCGCGGAAGGGCGCTAGAAGAAGGGGCTTATACTACAAATTTTCGAGAGACTTTTCAAATAAGGGAAACTCTTATACAGGGGGTTTAGTGAAAGAAAGGAATTTAGAAAAAGAAGGGCGTAGACGACAACCTGTTATCAAAAACTAGGCTTTAGAAGTGGAAAGGTTTAAACCCTACCGAGGGATTCTGTAAAAACTCCCTAGAAAAAGTTATGCTATTCTCAAAGAGTAGGACTCTGGTTTAGATTTTTTTTTGAGTATTCAATTAATAAGTAATAAGAATGATAGAATATAAAACTCAAGCAGTACAAAAGCACAAGGATGAAAAAGAGGATGAGAAACCTTTTCTTACTGTGATAAAATCTTAACGCCCCACACCGCTAAAAGCTATTTTAGGATATGATATACGATTTTGAATAAGGGCGAGTCCTGCTTAGCACCATCCGCACGAGAGAAAGTTTGATTTTTATAAATTTCATTCGGTTACTTACGGGCAGTACATTAAATATTTTGTACCTCCCGGATTTACCTTGTGTATTTCGATACTCAAAAAACCTTTTAACGGGGTATCCGATCTCAAATATCTCTCTATTTGCGAAGCTTCCCCCTTCTCAATTTTTCTAAAAAGTTAACCTAAGCCTTTCTTCAATTCCTGGTAATTCTCATAATTAAATTAATACCGACACTTTTCCGGCTGCTCTGACTGCTAATAAGTCTAGAAATACAAAATTAAGAGCTTTATTTACTGCGTGGGAAGGCGCCTATTACATTCAATCCTTTTAAGAGAATCGAGGCTAAGTTTATTTCTAAAAAAATCTTTAGAAGACTTCCATAGAGTATAACTTGTTTCATAAAAGGATACTAAAGTGCTGAAATCTAAAGCGTTCCTAGATACTTATTCTATACTGAATTTGTTACCCTAAGGCCCCTTTTTTGCTAAAGCAATTATTCATGAAAAGCTCCTTTTCTAAAATCTTCAAAAAGTATCTAACAGGACACCCAAACCTCTAAATCTAAAATTATTCCTATCTTGAAGATATAAAATACTCCTTATTCGGGGTCTTTTGACGAAAGCCTAGGGAGTCCTTTTAATTCACGCAAACCCAGTTCTTTTTAGCTACGAAAACTTTTCTAGAAAATCGGGCAACCCTAAAAGAGCACCTGAAAAGACTGCTAAATAAAAAATTTTTACTAAACCAATAAGTCAAGCCTGGGTATCTTGTGTGCAGCAGATACAACACAGGATTTAGTACCGAGGTCTAGCTAACTCCAGTTTTGAAACAAAAGGTTTTGTCAAATACAGGGGATCTACAAAACAAAATCCCGTTTATCGGGGGAATTCCTACCTTAGTTTCTGGTTTGCTGGAAAAACGAAATGTACTACTATTCAAAATTGTCAAGGTTATAGTACTAAGAAAATATGTATTTTAAACGCGGTTAACAATTGTGTTACTTCAGAGGGGGTACTACAGCGCTTTTTGGGCCCCTAACAAAAGCTCCGCAATTCCGGTAAAACCTTAAATTTGAAATAGTTGTAAATATCCAAAACCTCATTACATAATACATAATTTGCTATTTTCACGAGGGACCTTATAAAGGAGTTTATTACAAAAGGGAGAACCCGTCCTTGTGTTTTTTTAAGTAAAAGGGAATGTACAAGTTCTTTCTATAAATTATTAAATCATTTAAGCTAAGCAACTTCTTTACTTATAGAGTTTTGAGTTACTTCTTTATTTTACCGGGGATATCACAGGATAAACCCGATTTTAAGTTAACAAAGAATGCGTGACAGAGTGCTCTAAGGGCCTCCTAGGGGAACAATTAAAAGTTGCGGGGTTCCCAATAGGTAGCTATAAACTCCTTAGAAAAAGTTGGAAAAGAAATGAATAATGTGACTAGAACCTAGACTAACAAACAAAAAGGGATGGAGGTAAACTTTCCTCACCCTGTTATCCCCGTAAAATTAGATATACGACGAACAGGAACTCCTCCTTTATTTACGGATATTGGAAACCGAGATTTTACCTATCAATCATAAACTTGCTTTAGATTAGTCAAACTACTAATTATTTTAAAGGGGCTTTGGAGGACTCCATAGGTTTCATTTGCGCTGTAGTGTCTTGGTTATAATAGCGCGGCTGCTTGATAATATAGAAGAGTCATTTTATAATACTAGCGTAACATCTTAAAGAAGTAAGCTTGACAAAAAGCTTTTATATACCCCATGTGTCACAAATTTCTTTCCAGAGATTTTGGATATAAATCATGGATTCTTTAGGCAAATTGAGGAGGATACCTCTGGATTCCGGTCTTCACCAGGCATCTTTAATAGTTAAACTCTATTTTTTCATAGCCCATGTAACATCTCGTTTTCTCGAATTGACTCTATAATTAAGAATTTCTAATATTAAATTAGTAAATGCAGTAGAGTTGTAAGAGCACTTTTGGAGTCGCAAGCATTATATAGAGGGCGTTTTTTCTAGTAGTTCTATTGATTATGACAAAAGGGATTTAGAAGAAAGTCTAGCTTATACCGGAAGCTTTTAAAGAAGGGATATAGTAAACTCTCGAAAATTGAGTTTTAGTTCAAGGACTTTGTCAAAAGCAAACCTACTCTAACGTGTATTTTTTTGCAGAGTTCAGGGGGGTTCCTTTAAGCCTGCAGTTTTTAAGATTTAAAGGAATACAAGTATCTATATACTTACAGGAAAATCCCGAAAATGAGGGGTATACCGGTAAAGGTAATTAACTCGAAGCCTTGTATTAGAGCTTTTTAGAAGTAAGACTTTGTGAAGTTTGTTTGGTCTATGCGGTTCTACTTAGGACTTAGGGGAGTCCTTGTATTTAGGAACCCTTTCCGGGGTATTTAGTCAAAATTTTTAGAGGAACACAGGAACTTGCTTATAAGATTAGGAATCTACAACACTAGCACAGCCCCTGTTTAGAATTAGAAAAGTATTATCTATTCGGAAATACGGTAAGTAAATCTTATGCAAGCTCGGAAGATTTCCTAAAGTATATAGGCTGAACTGCCTCTAATCTAAGCGGGTTCTTGCGGCGGGGGAAGAGCCCCTTTTCTATCAAATCTATCAAAAGGAAATTTCTCGTACCACTTTACTGGCAACGTTTTTAGCGCTCTAATGTATCAAAACAATAGTCTTTATCGAGAGGTATATACTCGTGGGCAATTTCTTTTTAAATTGACGGATTTGCTACTGCGAGTTCCTTTTCAGATTCAATATTCAGCCCGTGCCCTTAACCTAGACTCTTCTATAGACTCACTTTATTAATATAAAATACTGAACAGACCTACGAAAAAAGAAAGTAACAGCAACTACTCCTATATACAAGTCTAACTCCAAATATCTATAACTTACTAAAAAATAACAACTAAATACTAAGGGTAACCGCCCTTATACTTCTATCTGTACTCTATACAAAAAAGAATCCGAGATATTCTCCTTAAGACGAGAACTCCTAAGACAATACAATCAGTAAAAAGGACCCGCAAGCTACAAGTACGGGTATCAAGAGTAATACAAAATCTAAGCTACAAGAAGAACTGTAACAATCTGTATCTGGTTGTCCTAAACGTATGAATGGACTATAACTATAAGGTAAAAATCTCTAAACTAAGACTATTGCCTGCGATATTGATGGAAACTTATACTTATAGAATCGGCCTTATCCAGTCAAAAGGGAAACAAATTACAATACTAGAATCGAACTTCCCTTTTTATCATCTTAGATCTTTTTATGTACAATTAAAAGAAAGCGTTACCTCAAGATTACCAAAAATGAAAATAACCTCACTTTACACTAAATTACTAAAAAGTCTTGCCGAAGTCCCCTCTGTTTTAATTGAAAGAAAAGGTTAAAATCGATTTGGTATAAAATCAACGAGGAACCTACTAAAATGAAATTAGATAAGACCTAGACTTACACATTTACTAAGAATAGGGTTAATTGTTCTTTGTAGAACTTTGGGTAAGGAATCTAATCCGAGCTTCCCCGTTTTGAGAATAAAAGGTTTGGGGTTAGCACAGTGTCTTTGAATATCCTTTGTGCGTGTTCGCTGAAGTTTTTAATTTAAATAGAAGGGTCCCTATAATTGGGAATAGGGGGATCCCTTAAAGTAAATGTTTTAAAGAACTGCTAGTAAGCGCTGCGGGAAGCCAAGGCCCTAAATTTACAGTATCGGTGCTATGTTCTGAGTTTAACTGAGAGTAGACTCTATAGCTCGGTCATAGAATATTGGTTGGCGATATAAAAATACAAGTAAGTTAAAGGGGTTAAAGGATACGCACTAACAGAGCTTTTGACCTTTCATTAACTTCCAGAAACAGAGTGCACCGATTACAAGTAACTTAGATACATTCGTGGTGTCCCTTTAAGGGATCCGAAAGGCATACCTTATTCTTTTTTAATCTCCCGCCGCTTGAATCCTCTAGTTAAGAAAAAAAGGGCTATATACTTGCTATTTAGCCACAAAACACAGGGGTTAGATGTTCTAATTTCCTTAACAAAAAGGATATAGACTTTTTCAACTCTAGAAAAAGCAATCTACTAAAGTAACTTGGACTCCTTATCTTGAGGATAACAAAATAGTAAGAAAACGTAGAAATTTCTCGTAGAAGGTTACGAAAAAGTTATTAATAGAGCCCTTTCGATTTTGAATTTAATCAGAAATTCGGACAACCCTTCAAAGAGTAGGAAATCCTTTTAGGAAATTAAGCGAATACGGGTTACTCCCAATTATCAAAAGTCTTTTTTATCGAAAATCCAAGAACGAGAGGAGGTCCCGCTTTATTGAAAGCCTTAGAACTGGGACTAATTTCAAGACCTTAATTTTATCACGATTGGGGAGCCTCTAATAGCACGGAATCTTCCTGGTATCAAAAGAATTTCTTTCTATATGCTATTTTAGGACTCTATTGTAGTCTAGGTACTTTTCCTATCTTTACTTATGAATAATTAATATTATGAAAAAAGTCAAGATATATAGAGGAGGCTTTTGCTTTCTATTTCGACTGGGTAGCTATAATATCTTGCAAATCTCTGTTGTTAAGTCTATCTAAAGAGTGCCCTTCTTCAAGCTTTACCTATAATCTTAGCCATACTGGGCCTTATTTCTCCCTAATTCTACTAACGACACCTATAGCCTCTAAAAACTCTGCTTGACCCGGGGCCCAGGTTAGACTAGTGGGACTCTGCCAGATAACCTTGAAGTTGACTTCTTTGTTACTCTTATTCAAGCTATACCTCTCTTTAAAACCCTTTCCATATCTAATTAAATAAGAACCCCTATCGAACTTTAGATTGCCGGGGCTTTTCTCAATGGAGAAATTCTTAAAAACTTTTTAATAAATGAAATTTTAAGGGCTCTGGGTAAGAAGTGTACTTTCTCGTGCTTTATAATGCGTTTTAATACCGCCTCACGTGGACCTTTTTTATATTCTCTAAAAATTCGTGTTATTTTTTGCTGCTTCGTTATAATTTCAATATTAACTATTCTAGTCTAGCATAAATACTCGTGGTCTTGTCTCCCAAAAAGGCTGCCAGAATTCCAAGAGCGTCTATATGAGGACGGTGCCTTATTCTTTCTAAGATTGTCCAGCTTTTTGAATCAAGTTGGTTTTCTCTAAGCTTCTTTAGTGTCAGGGGCCTCCTTATGTTGATATGAAACGAAGTCTGGAAATTGAACTTACTTTATTGAAAAATCCGAGCTAGTACAGGAAACCCTGGATTTATAAGTTCCGGAAATTTAGAATCTAAAATGGAAGAGGAGCCCTTAACTTTTTTTATGTTAAATAAAGAAAACAGAGTAAAAAAAGAATAGACTCTACAAAACAAAAATAGAACTCAAACGCAAGAACAACTCTTATATCACAAAATTATATAACCTTACACAAAGGAATATTAAAACATCCTTAAAAAACTTATTAGTACTCAGAAAGGGGCTCAACTCCTTCTGAATCTCAAAAGGAAGCCCCCTAATTTGAGGATAACCTCAACTACATATCAAAGAGTTTCAAATTTCCTTTTCAAAGGCAAGGTTGAGACACTTAATCTTCTTACGATAACATGAATTCCGTGTTTTTTACTTTTCCTTGTATGGTAAAAGGATTCTCTTTTATAATGTCATAATGGAAATTTTTATTCTGGATAACTAGTAGAGTAGTAAGATAGATACTAAAAAGGAATTGGTAAGCAGTATGTCTTGTGAATTCTGGGCGCCTATACACAAGGGTTTCTTAGGGCTTAACAGGACTTAGTAAGATAAGAGGTGAGGTATAAAGCTTCTTCAACTTATACTTATGCGGAAATCCCTTGACCTTATTTAAAGGGAACATTTTCTAGGACAGCTAGCTGTGCTTACAACTTTCTTTTCTTATAAATAGATAAGTGAACTACAACCCTATAAAATAAATAAAAGCTCCTCTACCTATTTTTCTAACCAAGCATATCTGGAATCTTAATAAAACATAGAACTAGGGATATGTGTAAACCCGGTAAACAACAAAGGAACACAAAACTTACTCAGCTCTTTAATCTCTTGAATGCCTTTAATCAGAATACAAATACAACTAAGAAAGGTAAGAAAGGAACTCCCACGGGGCTTTCTGTTAAACCTTCTCTTTTCTACCTAAATAAACTGGGGAAGAAAGCTCCTTGTTAAACCCTTTCCTAGAAGCTAGATAAGAGAATTACTGCTTATTAGGAGTTTTGACTTAGAAAACCCTGTAGTTTGTATCTATTCCCTAAATGCTCTTTATCCTAAGTCCCTTTTTCTGAGAGAGTTAGAAATCTCTTGTTTTCAATCTCCTTCTTTTCTAAGCGGTTTGCCACCTTATTTTATATTATGCTATGTGCAGCCCAACTAAAAAAGGCTAGTCAGTATTCATTTTTAATTGAAGCGAGCCCTTATAAGAAATACGGGGTCCAATGTAGCCTAAAGTTTTATAGGGAATGCTAGAAAAAGCGGAAAATTAAGCGGCAGAGGTTTTATTATAGAACTAGAAAAATGTATAACAAAATGAACTACATTCCTACTCTAGAAAAGCAATTCGCTTTTGCCTTAACAATAAGACTCCTTTAATTAAAATAGAAATGCCCTAGGTACAAACCGGCAGGAAAGTCCTCTACAACGCCTCACTCTAAGCAAAGAGTTTCTGTTAAAATTTTTTGGTATGCTTTTTCCAGACTATATAAAAAAGAGTCCCCCTTTAGTTATTCATTAAAAAAATCTTAAAATTCCTTGCGAGGGCTTTATAGTTGTGATTTGAGAGTTAAAAGCGGATTGCTATGCTAAATTATCGATATTCGGGTATCTTTTAACCGACGGATTTAGACTCCTCTCTTTAGTTTAGTTACTGAAGTCTTTCCTTTCTTGTAGAATAGTGATACTGGGCACGGGCCCTACTAAAGGTTTTCTACTAGTATCCGCTTGATGAGTAAAAAGAATTTTACAAGAGTTCTCTGAGCGCCTTTCTAAGCAAAAGCCTAAAACTATATTTAGAAGTTTGATTTATAACCTCGGTATTAAGCCCCTACAAAAAGGGGTGCAAATGAATTAAGAAGTCAATTCTTATCTTATCATTTATCATATATATAATCGAGGTATCCGAAAAAAGCCTCTTAGGTAAAGTGTTAAAATAAGGCCTGTTGATACTAAAAAAGGAATAATCCTTCCCTAAGTGTAAGTCCTGCATTTTCTTTTTTATGGATTTTTAGGAGAAAAGCTTTCGTTAATAAAAGTCTCTTCTTGACTGTCAATTTCAAGCCTTAAGTATAAAGAACCTTTTTGTCAATTAATCTCTTTTCTCCCCTCACTTGGGACTCAGAGTGAAGTACCCTTAGTCAAGAAGTCCGCACTAAATTAAGGGGCGTATCCTGTATATATTTAGAATTGAGTGCCCTAGTAGAAAAAGGAGCTTTCTGAATTTCAAGTAGTAGGGGTCCCCTTTAACAGGATTCACTAAAGTGGGCGTTTCTGCTAGAGTTAGTGTTATAGTGCTAAACTTTCGGTAGTCCTTGGCGAAAGCGGGTATCCTTCAAAAATTTAGGTTTTCGAGTCATAATTAAAATTCTGTAATAAATCTAAGGGTTCCCTTTAGGTTTACTATTTCAAAGGAGTCTTTCAGTTCTGGATCCGTAGGAAGAGGGAATCCTATTTTTATCGTTGCTAAGTTTTTGTACTTAAGATAAAATGACTATTCTCGAACTCGGCAATTTAAAAGAAGAAACTCTTTTGCTTAAGCATGTGCTTGTTTTTTGAAGCCTTGGAATAAGGGTTTTAGGGCTGAGATGAAAACAAAAGTACTTTTAGAGGGGGTACGCCCTGTGTATTGTCAAGTAACCGAAATGGAGCTGCTTTCCTTACAGAGTATTTAGACTTAGTAGGAGTGGTTTTTTTTCTTAACAAGTGTTCCGAGAGACTTTTACTCAGTTATAATAGAAATGGGGTCCCATTAAATATTAAAGAGGTTTGAACCTTCACTATTCTGTTGACCGGACACTTTGCTTTTCAAAAGAGGTATTGTAAATAATGGCCCTCCAAAAAAAGCCCTATATCTTACTTTTCCACTTAAGCAAAAAATGAAGAGTCTCTATATTAAGTCAATTTCTACTCTTCTCAAATGGGATTTTATCCTTGAAAGTTTTTCGAATCCGGAATAATAAACTCAAGAAAATTAACTAGCATACAGTTTCAGAAACCTGAGCTTACAGAAATGTTCTGGTAAGAATGAATAATATAGCATTCAAGATTTCATATAACTTTTTAACGTAAACGTTTATGGTTGAGATAAACGGAGATGGTGTCACACAAAAATAGAGTTCCTTATCTTTTTTGCTTTTATTCTAAAACTCTTTAAAAAGGCCCTTTAAAGGAAAGGCTTTTTATTAATATTTCGGGCTTTTGGTTTGACTTTTCTTACTTACCCGCTAAAAAGCGAAGCTATTTTATTCTTTCATGACTAAAGAGACCCCTTTTCTTAATTAAACAGGCTCTTATTCAAATAGAATCTCCCGGGGATAGCTCGTATTTGTCTAATATAATGTAAACTCTTGGGCTTTCATTTTCAAGAATTTCGCAGTAA
This sequence comes from Pelargonium tetragonum, assembly GCA_036897445.1. NCBI lineage: Eukaryota > Viridiplantae > Streptophyta > Magnoliopsida > Geraniales > Geraniaceae > Pelargonium > Pelargonium tetragonum. The sequence goes on along the minus strand of JAYMTL010000218.1, from coordinate 4,716 downwards.
AGTTATACATGGAATATTTCAGTAGAGTTGCATACCTAAAGAGGTGCGAACGCCCTTTTTAACATACTAGGTTTTAACCAGCGCTCCATCCTTGAGTGAAAATTCTTGTCCAAAGCTTACATAATCTTAAGTTAAAAATAAGACTTTAGGGCTAAGCCCCAGAAAAACTCGTTCGCAAACCTTTATTCAAAAAATGAAATTCGAAATTTAATTGACTTTTTGTAAGACGTATATCAGGACAGCATAGAGCTGCGTTATAATAAAAAATTTTTTTTGTACTAACGTAGTTAACTTATTTTGTTCCGTTTTCTTAATCTAAACTTTTGAGAAATACAAATGACTAGACTCTTTGTAAGATATTTTCTCAACTTACGGGAGATACTTAGAGGTCCCTTATAAATGCCCGGATTCTTGAGATTATATACGCTTGCTTGACTTGACAGAACAAGGTTCCCCTTAAAGTTATAAGCGGGCCCGGTAAGAATAAACTAAAAAAGACTTCTACATATGGAGTATATGCACGCACTGAATAGCTTACTTTTTAAGAAAAAAGAAAGTAGGGAAATCCTTAACTTAAGATAAATAGAATGGAATCCCTTTAGTGAGAAGATGATAGCTAGCTCTATCTTATCTTTCCCTTTTATACATATACAAGTCTTCGATATGTCAGGTTTTTGTTATTTATGGCTATTCCTAATTCGTGTCTAAGCAGTTTATAGGGGATGTTCTCAAAAAAGCGCCGGGCAAGTATCCTTTTGGTTGAAAGAGAGAGAGGAAGTCTAGTACCTAAAATATTAAAAAGGGGTTCTATATCACAACAAACTAAAGAGAATAAAGCCCTTGAAGTCAAAAATTTCTTCTAATAAGGGTTCCTGTATAGAAGAAACAAAAAAAAGTTACTGAAAAACTTAGATTTTTAATATTTCATTTGTATAATGAATTACTGAAAGAGTATGAGCCCTCATTCATGGAAAACTCTCTAGGGATCCCTTATTTCTTTTATTAAATTATTTGAAATTTGGTGTCCATACCCAAGTAAATCCGTAAGTGACTTTGTGGAAATTTAGCAATAAAATGGCTTAAAAACCTCAGTTTTGTATTCTTGAACAGAAAGATAGACAAACTTTAATTATTATGTTACCGAGAAAGCTTAGGGTTATACATAAGTTTCATTTATGGATTTCTTGAGGGTATGAGTTAAAAAAGCGGCCTGCGCACGCCGAGCAAGATAGGATTCAAACCTCAGTTATTCTTGTATTTTAGCTCTTTGTTCAGTGAAGCCTTTTTTAAAAACTTAAACTAAAATTTCTCTAGCTCGAGGCGTAAGAGTTCCTAACATTTCTATCTAAGCGATTTCGCCTTTTTCAAAGGTTCTCTACTTTGGTGTTATTAGGGAGTCAAAATACAATATACAATTACACAATATCGGATCTATATTTGCCCTCTACTCTTAAATAAATGAAATTCTTTTTGCAACAGCTCATGAGTCCTTTACACTTCGTTTTTAAGAAGGGAACTCGCTCTATGTTGGGCAGAACCTGCCCTTATCTGGAGCTAAAACTAACTACTTCTACTTTGTTTTTCTGATCTTGGTATCAAAAAGGACCCCTCAATTAGAAGTTTTTATTATCCTTTTTCTTATCTGCTCAGGCGGCAGTCAAGGTTTTTATAGGTCCTGTGCGCTTTAGAGACATCCTTATTAAAAAGGAAAGCTTTTACTTCTTGTATATTGAAAAAGTAAAATATCAACCACTCCTTTTTTGTCACAAATATCTAGGATACTACATATTGCTTAAGTTCCATCCGCGGCTCTCTATTTACTATATTGACCAGAGTAAAGGACTTACGCAATCCTTTTACAAAGCAGCTCTCTTGCTAAAAAAAGCGCTTTTGATAAAACTCGGAAATAAATTATACCTTTACCACAAAAAATTCCCTTAACAAAGTAAGTACGTATCTATAGTTTATTTTGCTTTAAACTAGAATTTTCCTATTTTTTTAGAGCATATGCGAGCGGCTATAAAACGCAAAAAGTAAGCTTCTCGACGTGGATTCAAATAGCTTAATAAACATGTAGTCCTCTTTTAAGGTAGTAAGTATAAAAATACCAAACAAAGAGCAGAATTTCTAAAAAGGCTTTCTTATTTACACGACCCTCTGCCTAGTAAAAAGGTTTAACTACTAATGGGTATCCCCTTTTTATTTAATATAAAATGATATAGGTTTCATATGCTTTCCTGAACTAGATGCGGTTCTATAAAGTAAGGAAAAATCTCCAATGCACGTCCGCCTTAAAGTATACCCTAGTTATAGAGCTCATCTGGGCAAAAACTTAAAGGATTTCAAGGATATAAGAGTAAAGGATTTTATGCTCCTCTTAGTACAAATCAGCTCATACTCATGAATTAATCCAAAGGAGGTTTCACCCCTATACCCTTTGACCTTTGTATATATGGATAGACTTTGACTAATATAGGATACTTAATTAACTACAACTCTCCCAGAGTAAAAGCTCACTACTACAAGAGTTTTAGACTTGAAAAGAACGCTTTTCAAATTAGGCTCACTTTCAGGAAACCGGTAACTAGCAAATACTTCTTGACTAACACTTCTTCTATGGGGTATAAAATTTTTTACCAGGTGCCTCTATCTATAAAGATTTTTGAAAGTGTAATTGGGAAGTACTGACTCTTGTCGAAGCCATACCTCTATGTACCCTACAGAAAATTAACTTGAAGGAATCTCTTAAAGGTTGTTTATAAGCTAGAGTCGTTTCTAAGACAGTAAATAATTCAGGCCCTTTGTACAAGATAGAGCACAAAGCGGGAAGCTTGTAAATTTTGACTTTTTATAAAAACCCCGCCTTATTTATAAGAACTCTAAGTGTGTCGCGAAAAGTCAAAGTATAAGGGGGTTCGTTATTCGAGGAACCCTATAACTATATCACGGGTTTCATGCTTAGTTGGGCAAGCGACTTTGAACTAAAGACTCCTCGAGCAATTTATAGAGCTATTAAGAGTCAAAATTTCGGGTTTAGAATAATAGAGGTGCAAGAATGCAATGTTGTGGGATATATATATCTTTACCTTATTTAGGACGGGGACCCTTAAATGGGTCGGAAATAGTATCTAATTTGAGGAAAACGCTTATCTTAATAGGGCTCTCACCTTTTAAAAATCCCGTAGATTCGTATTTCAGTGACTGAGTAAAGTATAATAAATAGAAAATAAAAGGAAGAGCTGACTCGAGATTACGGGTTTTCATGGCTAAATGAAAAAGTGAAAAGGGCCTCCACTAGCCTTAATTAGAATGCTGCGCGTTATTTAATTAATAGGTAAACCGGCATAATGTCATATTAACTTACAGGGTTTGCTTATACCTTAATTTAGAAGCACTTTGACCCCTTTTTTGTTTGTAAAAATTAAGAATAAAAACAAAAATCCATACATGGCAAGGTCTTCCCTCAAGGTTTAGCGCAATTTTAAGGGCCGTAAAGCAGATTTTTAAATAATTGTATGTATTGGCTTACTCTAATAGAATAGGATTCTACCCGTTTATACGGTTTTAACTCTTAAGTTCCAGGACTCAAATATCTATATTAGTTTTGACTTTATTAGGTTATTTTCTTATCTCTGCTCTCAGCACGGGTTTCCACCTCTACTTCATAAAGCTTCTTATCGTGAAATCGACAAAGGGCGTTCGCACCTCTTTTTTGAGGAAAATACTTACCCCTTCAAGCTTGTCTATACTCACTCGAAGACTTGGGAAATCGTCTGTAACTACAAGTACTCTAGAATATCCCACTTACTCCCAAGGCATCCCAGATTTAAAAAGCGACATTATAATCATAATCGAAAGACTCTTAGCCAATTAACACTCTGGTTTTATACGGGAAGCTACTATTTAAGTTACAGTATTTTTAAGAAACGATAGAAAATACCCGTAGATTAGAAGCCCAAGGCTTGTAGGATTCTATAACAAGAACAAGGGCCGGTTTTCTTCAAAGATTTTTTAGTACTTAGATCGGGGTTTTCTTACTAGGGTTTTAAGGGGTTCTAAGTATAAAAGGTTCGCGTACTGGCTTGATTAAAAGTGCAATTTTACCATAACTGTCAACCGAAACATATTTGGGCTCAGGGACAGGAGCTTTAAGATTTTTCAATAAGGATATAAGCAATTATCTTAGGGATTCTGCTAGCCATAGTGCCTTTTCAAAAAACCCTTTTTAATATTTAATAAAGCCGGTTCATACTATTGTAAAAAGAGTTATCCCATCTTGGATCCTTGTTTAAAATCTTAAACTTGTCATCAGAATAACTTAAATAGAAGGTATTCCCCTGTACCAAAATCTTTTTCGAGCTAAGCCCCATTTACAAATCGCGCATAGAAACCCTGTTAATAAAAAAATGACAGATAAAAGTTTTCAAAAAAGCAATCGGAATTTCGGTCTCTAGTTTGGGGGCACGCGTACTTTATAAGCGGGTTGTTAGGCTTTAAAACCTAGAGCTTCGTTCCTGGTAGCTCGATTGGTTTTAGGGCTAGACCAAAAAAGGGGACTCTTGTAAGCAGCCCGTGTTTAATAAAGGTATTTTGTTACATGTTACAAGTATAAAAAAGAATTTTGAAACAAGGCTCGACCTCCCCCATAACAATCTTGAGCTTTTCCTGCGTTTTTACAAGGTTTTTTGTATTAACCTATTTTTCTTTTTGTTTATT
>JAYMTL010000217.1:0-15180 GCA_036897445.1 Pelargonium tetragonum | reverse complement strand
AAAAGTAGGGTGGAGTAATTCAGAACTCAATTTGCGTCGTGGGTTCGAGCCCTGTCAAACATAGAAGAGCAAAAAAGGTATTATAACTTTCAAAAGCAGAGGAGTCAAAATTTTTGGCTAGTTTAGGACCAAGACTTGGCTGTTAAGTTCGGTTATTTCACGTTCACAAGTGGAGACTTTTGCCAGAGTTTTTCCTTGACCTACAAAAAGTCGAGAGATAGAAACGGGATACCTTAACTTGCGTTTTAAGCCTCGGTTTATATAAACTTGGGCCCTTTTCGGGTAAATCCGAATTTCTCTTTGTTCCTAAAAGCTGTTTTCTTTGTAAATATTTACATAAAGGAGTTTTTTTCAATAAAGTGTGTCCTTAGATTCTTTTCAGAAGCACGTAAAGTAATAGAAATTTTCAATTTTTCCGAAGTTTCTTCTTCTACGGGGAGATTCTAGTCGGTATAACCAGGCCATAGTCCAAAATTTCTGCTTCTTTGGTTTGTCCTTTTGTCCTAAAGACTCTATACAACGCAGTGCCTTTTTAGAAATAGGGATCTTCTCTTGTAAAGTTTCGAGAAAAAGAAATTCTATTGATATGATAGGGGGCCTCTTTACATATATTGGGTTGCTTTAATATTAACCTAATTAGATTTTTTTATTACTAGGGTTTTGAACCTTTACGTGCTTATCAACTTCTGAGACAACCTACTTTCAAAGGGGGCTCCCTATATCAAACTGTGGATCCATAGGAGTCCTTCCTTAATATTACCAACTTCCAGATTAAAAAAAGACATAAGCCCTATAATAAAGTTCCTTAACTAAGTAAATCCTTATATCCTGAGCCCCTTCTTAGTTTGTGCTATTAGAAGCCCGCAATAACCAAAGGGTTTTCCTATAAGCTTCTATATGAGAGGCTCCCCTATTATAAAACAAGAGTAACGGGTCTACCTTGAAGAATATTTTAAGAGAATGCGCATCTACTATATTTTAGAGTATTCTTGTAAGCAAACTTCTTTACATTTTACATACTATGCAAAAAGAGGGGTAAGGGATTTATAGAAAATTTTGAGTATAAAAAAGGGCCCAGTACCTCCGCAGTTTAAATAACAAGACTTCTCAAAGGTTTCTGTAGGCAATAGAATAGGGTAACGATAAGTGCAGTGTTCTTTGAAAGGGGGTCATGCAGTAATAATTCTTGTGAAAGCGCTAGTATAGGACTAAGCTAAGCTTTGTATTTGAGTAGTAAAGAAATAACTTAGCAGGGGGTATCCGGTCTGTCTAAAAGACTCTTGTTAGGATTCCTTTTGTCCATTTAGTTTGAATAAAATCTAGTAAATACGAAAAATTATAGCTTATATGGTGCATAGAAGGATTGAAATTTATACAAAAGAAATCGCCTTAAAAGTGGCTAAACTGGCGCTTTAGCGCACGAAAGGGGGGCATAAATTTAGTTTTTAATTAAATGTCTCGAACTTACAGGGTGAATTTGTAAATATACTAAGATCCGGTTTGCCGCTTTTCTGCGCACAACTTGGGAAAAGATTTTTTCTAAGTGATCGATTGATTCTCCTATTAATTAAACTTCTCATTCTTAGGAATTTGTAATTAAAGTCCTACAACAAGGGCGGAACTCGGTTAAACTGCGTCAGTACAGAGGAATTCAACGGAATTTTTTATATGCGAGTGCCCGAATGCGCGGAAAAGAATATCTAAAGGTTAAGAGTTTCCCTATTTCATTGCAATTATCTTGGGTTGGGCTTCGAGTTCCCTTAGTTTAGTGCTAGGGGTCCTTAATATAACTATATTTTAGAATTAAATCCTAATCAAAAAGCGCTTGGATATACCTGGTTTCTAGACTTATTAGTAAAACTTTTAATCTCAACCCAAGTAAGGCAGAACTCCTAGTAGTTCCAAATATTTTAAGATAAAGAACTTCATGAATGCCCCCTTTTTACTATGCAAACTTTCATTTTTGTTACTATATCTCTTAACTCACAGTAGAGTATTCCCTATAAACCAAACCTTCGATCAACATCTAGAAAGGATGAGTAACTAATGGATTTTTTTTAGGAACCCTAAAAGATTATAGAGATATACTCCCGCCCTACTCCAACTACTATTAGTAAGTAAATCTCAAGATATAATTCGCTGCCAGTCCCTCAAATTAGTCATATAAAAAACTTAAGCTCTTCCTTGCTATAACCAATGTTAAAAATGAAAAGTATCCGCAAAGTATACTTATTTATAAGTTAGCACCGAGAAACTTCCCTACTCATTTGGGTTCCTCTTAAAGACCCTACATGCGCAAACTTGTAGATTAAGGATCTAATCTTGTTAGGAATAACTTAGGTTTCGCATAAAAAGGGAAGAGTGCTAGCTTATACTGTGCAAGGATACCCCCTTTATCTTATAAACTTCGATGAATCGTAGAACCGGTTAGAAAAAAGGGTCCTAGTATAGTAGAACGAGTGGAGCAGCCTTGTAATTTCTTCTTCATTCATTTCCCCGGCTACCCTTACTGTAGTGCGGCAATAGACTCCGAAATTAAGCAGCCCATAAAGCAGCTCCTGCCTGGCAGGCCTGATTTGTAGGAAAGTTCTTTTTATACCAAATGCGAGTAAATATAAAAAATGACGGGAGCCCATTCGAACGAAAGTCAGAGACGGAAACACAGGGCAATGCTTTTTGACTGGCAAGCTTTGAAAGTACTAACTCTAAAATTATAGGAACTTTTTTAGAAACCGAGGTTTAAGATCAACAAATCAATAAGAGACTAAAGCCATAAGTTATTCTCGTGTAGCACCGTCAAGTTAAGATACCCCTTGGAAACAATTTATAGAGCAAGTTATAGAATACATACGACAGTTAGTTAAATAGACCTCAGTTACAAAGTGAGAATCTTATTGCTCAAAAAACCTCTGTGTTTTTGCCCTGAATTACTAAGAGTTTTTACGAGTACTGAGCTTTCCTATATTCTCTATAAATAGGGGTAAGTAAAAGTCTATATCTTGTAATTGACAACCCCGCTTGTAAGCTTTACTTCTCTGAGTATTTAAATAAATTGCCGAAGTTCTAGATGCGCTCTATTACTCTTTTTGAGACGCTGCTTTATTAATATCCTGAAACCAGGAAACTCCCTGCCTCTTAAAGTAGATACTGATAAGACTTTTTTGTTTCTTCCACGAATCCTATTTATAGGAGTTGAACCCCAAAAGGCTGGCCGCTATTAGGAAAAGGTAAACAACGAACCTTTAGTACTTTTTGAAAGACATGTTTTATGGCTGACAAAATTTGGCGTAATATTCATTGTATATAAATCTTTCTTTTACTTTACTGGCTTCTCCTAGAGGAATTAGGCACTCCTACATACATATACATAGATAAGCGTACCCCACACCTTTTAAAATTAGGTTTCTTTTAATGAAAAAATAGGAGTTTCACAGAAGTTTCCTGACTAGCACTCTTTATCTTTGGTTTTCGGAATTAAAAGGGGTCTCATCTCAAAATTGAATAGTCAAGTGGAAGTTACATTGTTTACGCATCTTATATTTGTATTTGGAACCATTACAGTTACAGTATTCGATGGCTAGTTAACGTTTATATTCCCCGGATTTCCTTAAACAAAAAGGACTTAAAAAGTTCTTGATCTGAGCAAAAATTAGCCGCCTATTAATAATAATAAAGAAAGTTGGTAGTAGAATAGAGGAGATCCCTGCACTTCTTGCTGTAGGCGTAGGGAAATTCGTTAGATAAACCTGTCAAAAGGGTGTAATAATGTAGCTATTGATAAAAAACCAAGAACCTTCTTAGGAAAATATAAAAATACAGTCTAGTGAAACTAAAGGAACAAACCCAACAGGACAGGGAATATTTAAACACGGGAAGTCTTTAACAAATTGGGAGATGTCCAAGCAATTACTCACCGAGGAACTGGTAGGGCCTCCTTATGCTGGGAATTCTTCTGTAATAAAATTTGAGAGGGCTGGGTTTTCTACAATTTATTTGTGTATTGTCTTGTCTATGAAAATAAGAGAAAATTCCTATGAAAAATCTTATGGAACTCAGGATTGGATATCGCTAGTTTATAACTTTGCTTATCTTAGAAAGATAATAGTTAATAATTGTAGACTTTGTTTCTATGATAGTCTAATTCTGAGCCTTTTGACTTTTAAAAGCTGTTTTTGAAACTTGCCCACTATAAACAAAAATTGTAGTTATCGAAAGTGAATCTATCGCTGGACTATCTTTTGAGTGACATTTAAGTCTCAAAACCAATAGAAAAGTACAAGAGTATCGGAATGAGGTACAAATGGAGCACTCTCTGGGGATAATAAACAATAAACCTGGCGCGCCCGTAAAAAGGAAAATTTTCTTATGCATAGCCCTTAACTCTCCATAAAGGGGTAAATCGTGGCATTAATTTTAATGGGTTTTCACAGCCTAGGATATTATATCAGTCATTGGCGATTTAGTTTTTACCGAGGGTTCCTTTTATAAGGTAGGAAGTCAAATCCGCTGTAAGTCTTTATTATCTCCCTATTATACTATTTGCAACTCCATCTTCAAGTTTCGTTTGTTCGATCGATGTTGTAACAGCTTTCGAGGGAGAACTCCGCAAAACGGGGTCTCGCTTTTATTTCCCAACAAAGAGCTCTAGAACTTATAAGAGTTTTTATCGTATAATTAGTTCTCATTAGATGTCCACGAATCCTGAGTAGAAACACCTTAAACCGGACCTTGTTCCTTCCTATGCATTGGGTTCAGGTTACCCCCCCCTTACTTCCTCTCGGGTTTGAGGTTATACTTATTCTTGAAAACTACTCGATCCAAACCACAATTGCTTTCGAATCAATTTGTACCTCTCAAATCCCCAAGTACACTAAAATTAGAAAAGAACGAATTAACCCATCTAATTACACGAATTTGAATTCTGAGCGGTACTCTATTTACTCCAATCTTGAAATTCTTCTATCGAACTGTTAAACTTCTATTGAAAAAGAATAAACCAACTAATATCGAACCAAAAGTTTTTATATCCCGGTTATTCCATACTCCAAAAGGCTTTAGTTAATGAGGTAGTAGGTCCCCGCGGGGTCCCTTATTCGACAACGCCCAGTATGCATTTTTATACCCTATGACAACGGAGTCTTCCGCTTTCTTGTATCTTTATTTTGACTTGTTTTTGTAGCCTTACTTTTCTTATCTTACTTGTTTCTTGCTTTATAGTCTTTTTTCTATTTAGAATAGCTTAGCTTTCTTAATAGTACAAGTCTTCTTACTTTATAAGCTGTTGTAGTTGCCTTCCCTGTATTCGTTGTATTAGGTTCCCCCTTGTTAGTAAAAGTAGATATATAGTATAGAGAACTTGTAGAGGGTATCCCTTTTAATTCTCAATCTTTCAACGGATTTTTCGTGCCTTATCATTTAAATATTTGTAGTTTCGTCAGGCAAGCCTCTACTACTAGATAGGAATAGGTCAATTCTTCGTAGAGATTTTTGCCGACATATTATATACAGTGAATTTAAGCAGGTTTTCAGTTCAGGTACGAGTAAGAAAAAGTAATGCTAGTAACAGGATACATGTCCTTTCTTTATATAAAAGGCAAGCGAATTTTCTGGAAAAACGGGGTTCTAGGGTTAACCCAAACCACTTTATTTTATATTCAATTTTCTTCTCAATAGAAGGGGATTCCTCCAGCCCCAAAATCTTTGCAGGACTTAGCTTACTTTTTACTTATTCGAATAAAAGAAAATATTCCGCACAAATATAGCAACAACTCGGTTTTATTAATACCGACTCCTTTTACATTCTTTTTTCGGAAGAGTTCTAGTACAATCCCTTTAAAAGTTCTAAGGTTCCTTCTCACCCCTGGGTATTTCTATACCGGATACTCCATGACTCTTTTAGCAGAGGGGGTTCCTTCTGTTCCTATAAATTCAATTTCTTTCCCAAAAAATTGCGTTTATTAAAAAGGAGTTCCCGGTCTTCATTATAACTGTTGATTTTTCTTATCAGTTTTAGGGGCACTAAGTCTGCAATATAATATAGGATAAGACACGTGTTTTAGCTATTTAGGCTCTTGTGTAAAGGAAACTGCTTGTGATATAGATACAAATGCTGAACGCTTATACTCTATAGCAGGGTGCCTTATAAAAAAAAAAAAGAAAATAGGAAGATTATGGGGCACTCCTTAGAAGGCCTTACAAGTTCCAGTAGAATATAAGAAGCAGACAAAGCGCCACCAATACCCAAAAACCCTGGTTTTGGCTGTATCAAAAAAAACTAACTCTGCAAATTGACTTGGGCTACTGCCGTTTTAGTAATTTATACTTATAAACTGCTAAACTGCGAAAATTATAATAGGTAAATTTATATACTGAGGAGGGGAATTTACAGAAAGAGGGTTTTATGATAATTTTGAAGGTACTAATTACATTACCTCGGGGTCTATCTTTATATAGGTTTTCTTTACTTTATTAAGATTAAGGGTGCGGGCTCAATCCTTAGTATATAAATCTTAGGAGTTAGTGGATTTCCCCCTGGGAACCCTATAATTAAGAGGTAATCCTAGGAAAAGCTTCTTCGGGTAATTCTAAGTGAAAGCTAAGGGGGCCGTTTTTATATGAATACACTTACAAAGAGTTTCTTTAAAGTACAAGTATATTGCTTACACAAGCAATTCGTCATATAGCCAAGTATAAAGTAGGAAAAGCGCAGGATTCGGTCTAGTTTTAGTCATTTTCTATCCCCAACTTGTAGATATTTTGTTGTGCAAATGTCCTTAATAGAGGTTTTACACGTAAAGATCTTGCCAAAATTGCATAAGTGCAAAATACGAGGCCCGTTTTATCTAAGGGCTTTAATAGAAAAGCGGCTAAATTTTTATATTACTGACAGTGTACAGTATATGGTTAGGAGGATCCTAAGGAACTTAGAACAAGCCGAGCTTTGTTGTATATCATAGCTTTCACCTACAGTTATTACTCGATTTCAAATTTTCCTCGAAATTTAAGAAAACTTTAAGACTCCCTTAGCGCTAACCCGGTGTAAATTAGCAGTATCCTACTAGATTGATATAGAGATAAATAAGGCATAACGTAAATATCTGGACATAAAAAAAGAAAAATTTTCTTTTTCAAATTTCTGGGTGTATAGACAAAAATCAGGTTTCAAGATAGGAGCATTATTTGGTATTTACGTCGTGCAGCCCTTGTGTTAGTTGCAGCAAATCCCCTTTGATGAAGAAGACCAGGAGTACTTAGAGATTCCCTATTCTCCTTATCTTTCCTTTTTATTAATATAGGAATTTCTCTCCTATACCCACTTCGTACACGACCCCGGTATTATGCCTTGAAAATCCTCAGAAGGAGGTAAGTTCTTTAGATAGGTTAATACTTATGTCAGATTTTCTATTTCTAGGAGTTCCTGATGATATTGCTTAGATTTAGATAAAGTGAAATTCCCGAAATACCAGGGTAACCCTATAATTGTATAATGGGATAGATCTAAGGAGTACTTTATAGATAACTGCTATTTAGTATGGCATCTCGCTTTAATGTGACTATTCCCACTATTCCAGATTTCGTTTTTATTATTGATTTACTGTATAACCTAGTTCTTTGGTTTTAACCTAACTCTAACATGTTCTAACCGATCTAGTCTAGGAACTTACAGGAACCTTGTTGGAGCAATCTTTACGGCTCGATCCTAACCTATTTTGGTATTTCCTTTAGAATTTATGAGCTTATAGGAAGATCATTTTTCTTTACAGGTTGGCAGGCTCTATCTGAATCTGAGGGTGTTGCTAAGCTAAAGGGGATTCTAATAGACAGTATAATAAAAGAAACTGGATTCTCCACCTTCCTAAAAGCCTCTTGTCTAAGTTCTTTCTCTTGGGTAGATAACACCTTCTTCTAAAAAAGATATAATATACTTGAAAGCTAGCCAAACCAAGAAAGTTTAATGGAAAGCAGGCTGTGCTGGTAAAGGAGAAGATTCTCTTTCTTTTGAGATTCCTTTGAAGTAGATTCTTTGGATTCCAGGTAACTATCTGAATTAAGTGTAGTTCTCTGTAGTTGCTAAAGGGGGTACCAGAACAGCAGTGATATTTACTTTGTAGTGCTCTATCTAGTTACAGCTGCAAAGGAAGCAGGTTTTCTTTACTCAGGAAAGGAATTCTTTATAATGAAAGGGGCTCCTTCTCCTTGTCTTTTATCTTAAAATCTTAAGTATATAGGACTAGAACCAATTACTTATTATGTAAAAGGTAAAAGCTAGGAATTCTTAAACTTTAACGTAACGAGGTAAATAGATAAGCGGTAAGAAACCTAGAATCTAGAATAAAAGCAAAAGGGAGGTTACTTAGAAGCTTTTGCAAATACTAGGTATAGATAGACGACTGGACACTTGAGACATTAGGATCTGGTCAAGGCAAAGTACTTCATTTTAATAAGGGTGTAAACCAAAAGAACTTTTTTTTTAATCTAGTAAGTGAAAGAAAGAGAAGGTGATTCTATTTGTTCCTTAGGATTCTATTTAAAGATAAGTCCGCGAATAAGATATGAAAAGTATAGCTTAGCCTTTAAGGTATAGCTCTAAAGAATTTTCAGAAGAAAGGTTTAAGAAGGGATTTGCTTTCATGTCCAGTTCTGCCTTCTATTTAGAGTCTTAGGATCCGGATAGAAATAAGGAAGAAAAGGAATGATAAATACAGAGTTCAAGTCTTAACGTTTGTTAAAATACAGAAAATCCTATGTGAGACAGATGTAGTATGTAGAACTTCCTTAACTTAAAAGAAAGCTTAACGTGATAAAATTCTAGAGATTTGGGGTTTATTTATTAATTTGTATTCCTAATCTTTCTTCTGAAAATTCTTTTATAGGTCGCTGTTAAATAAAGTAAGGTGTTTGCAGTAAATGAAGTTAAGGAATTTAGTTTAGAGCTAAAGAAGTTTACTTTTACTTGAATGAAATTGTGTATCTAGGGAATTCCATATAGAGAGGTAGATCTTTGTTTAGAGTTTTTCTTAAGAGGTTTCTTCTCTAAGTTTATGAGTCAGTCTAGTATAACTAACTATAATAAAAGAAAAGTCTAGCAGCTTTAAAGGTTATAAGATTCCAGGAACATTTTCAAATAGTGCAATAAGAGACCTAGCAGCTACTAGAAGGTAAGAATCCTGGGAATTTAGTAAGATAAGAAGGTCAGGGCCCTAGCTATAAGTGAGTTACCTTATCGTTCCTTTGGTTCCGGGTCCAAGTAAAAACGTATAGTTAAAGGTTAGTCCTTTCTTTTTTTTTATTAGAAAATTTCGTTGGGAAGGTTCCTTATAGTACTGAAGAGAATAACCAAAAGATTCCTGAGTTTTAGCTGTCGAGAATCCTGACCCTAAATAATTGGTTTATCCGTTCGAGTCATTTTTATCCTGATATAGGGACCTCTACAATGTAATAGAAAGACCTTAGAAAACCGGACAATAATCTCGTAGGAGTAGCATGTATAACCACAAATATGGCAGCCCATAGCTTTTTTACCCTTTTTAATAAGCCTATTTACGCCAGTCTTTTTTAGTTTTTTTTTTCAGATTCCTTCTTTCCTTGTTAATTTTGAACTGACAGTAAGCAGAGAATAATAGACGCACACTCTGACTTGCTTATAACTAGAACTTTCTTGAAAGCAGATTTTGGCACTTAGTTTTCAATTTCTCGGCGTAAGTTTGTAAAGTAGTAAATTAGCCGAGAATTCATCCATCTGGTATAAGTACCTATTTGAAATCCCTAATAGAGTCCTTTTTCTTTACTTTACTTCTTTTACTTTTTACTTAGGAATTATGTCTATTATACTACTATATAGAGAGGGTCCGCTAGATGCCTCGAAACTTGCACCTCCTAGTTATGTTATAGCAGCAAGGAATAATACGGAATCTGTCCTTTCTTATAGTCAAAATTCAAGGAGGGATTCTTTGAAATAGGATTTTTATATGGTTGAGTTTGAGCTTAACAAATAAACGAGTTGAGTATTCTTCTAAATTTAAGTGCATTAGTAGCAAATATTCTTTAGCCTGGCTCGACAAGGCGCGGCGTGAGGAAAGGTGGTGGGGATTCCCCTTTTATATAGTAATTTCACGTAGCAAGAGCCGTATAAAGGCATCCAATGTTCCCTGGAAACACCTAGGTATAGGTATGATCCAAACTCAGAAGGCAACTTTAGACTTTCATTCCTTGTAGCCTCTCGTACCTACACTTTTCTTACTGTACTAGAATTTTTAGAACCTGTCAGCTAGAATTTATACACTTTTAAACTAAAAACACTTTTTAGATCCCTTCCTTCCTGGTTAACCGGAAACTTAGTAGGGCAAGAACCAAAGGAAAACAAGCTAATTATACTTTTTGCTATATATCTTACTCTATAAATTCTTTTTGTTGGAAACAAATTACTTTCAGGAATACAGATACAGGAACAAGCAGCAACAAGAAAGGTATACCTTGTAAACTCTTCTTAAGCTACTTTTTCTTAACTTTATTATAACGCTCTCTTTGTTGTACTTTTACTCAAGGTTAGACTCTGTATCCTGATATCTGCCCTTACTCAGACTTATGAATCCCCTGGATAGCCTAGAATTAGAGCGATATCTTTTAGATATAAGCAATCCGTAGTAAGTGAAAGTCTTTTATTAATCTTAATTAGTTAATAGATATAGTAACTACATCTAAATTTAACCTAATTTCTTATGGCGGGAATTGAAGGTGGAGCCTTGAAAGTAATACAAAGACGACAAGACTTATGGTTGACAAAAATATAGATTAAAAAAAAAGTCTAGCTAATGAATCCCCCTTTCTAAACCCTATTCTTTGTAATAGATCTTTTTTGAATTAAAAACGAAGGACTCTCTCTTTGCAGAACACAGCAAAAATAATAATATAAGATATTTTGCACAAAGTTTTTCAAGACCTGTAAACTGTAACTTATTTTATATAACTAGGGTTTCAATTCGTATTTAGAAATTTTTTCCTTTGTCACTATAATTCAAAATGAAATTGAGTCAAATGTTGCTTCCAGATATAAGAATATAAGAAGTCTTTTAAACAAAAAGGAGGAACTCTAAAAGAGCCCTTTTCCGTAAGCGGTGCGCGGAGTATAAACTCCCAGAGCAAGTTACTTTAATGCTATGCCATGAATGAAGGAACGAAGACTAAAAGCTTAATATTCCCATAAGAAGCTTTTTACAAAAGCATTTTGCTACTGTCTTCCGATAGAGTCTATTTCCTCGTAAACAGAACTTTACTAAAAGGCAACTCAAGAAGTTTTTAGGACTTCGGTTTATAAATAGATTATACATCAAATAGAAAATTCTTTCTTTTATAAATAAGGCAAACTTTGAGTAATGTATCGTATTAAAAAGTAGTAACCAAGTTATTATTACTTAGAGTGGTGGTATGAATATGCTTTAGCTAGTTACAGCTTGCTTTAAGTTGCAATTATAGAATCTAGTTTTTACCTTGTTTTTGTAAAGCACTAACCTTAGACTGATTGTCAATACATAAGGGTTACATAGAGTCTATAAGAATTATTATATTCAAGATGAAAAGACACCTACTTGTCGAGAAACCTTAAATAGTGAGCTCTCTGCCAATGCAAGGGGCAAAAAAGAATGAAATAATAGAATTTTATTGCTTACGCTTTAGTAGTGTAATTACAAACAAAGTAGAAGTCAAAAGTCTTAATTCTACGCCCTTTCCAATAAAAAAGTAAGAAGGTAAAATACGGATAATTTTTTTTTTTCGTACTGAGACAATTCTTAAAGAAACTATTCACCTTTTAGGTATTTCCCTTAAGGGGCCAGAACAGAAAAAGGCACTCTTAGGTTCAAGTTAAAGGCAATTTTGAAAATTGAATATGAGGAAGATTGACTCACCAGTAAGCAATAACTAGAGTTTTCTCTTCCCTTTCGTTATCTACAAAAAGTACTTAGGGTAGGTAAGCATCTAATAAAAGAAGTTCCTTTCTATTTTCTGGACTACAGGTGTTTATAAGGTAAGAATTCTGTTTTGGACGGGTTTCCCGAGAATTTTGAAAGATTTCAGAAAAGGGTAGTCATCCAAGAAGTAAACGGGGCAAGGAATATTCTTTACTTGGTAGAGAAAAAGGGGTTTTGGAGTACCCGCTTTTAAGGGAGTTTCTTAATCTGGGTAAGAAATTGATACCCGATGTTTTAGGTTTTAGGGGAGTGTCTACATAAAGTTTAGTTAGGAAAAAAGTTCGGTCAAACTCTTCGTTTTATTTGAGTCAGGCTCTATGTATTTCATTTTTCGGGAAGTCTCTCTTTTTGTATCTAGGAGTTTTGCACAGTTATGGCTTGGAGTATTCCTTGGTTATGCTTTTGTGGTATGGGGTAACTACTCCTCTAGTGGAATGCTGATCAAAGAAAGTAATAAGTCCTTCAGAATCTAGGTTGTAATAAACCAGTTTAGGCAGCTACTATATTTTTTAGTACTCTTCCAAGACTTTGCAAAAGTCAGTATATTTCGAATTTAACTAGGACGGGGAGTCTCAATAGGGGGCTCTTGTAAAGAGAATACACAGCGGACAGGGGCACTAGAAGTCTTTTTTATAAGTGTATCGTATCTAGTAGTTCAATCCTAAGCGAAGCCCCAAAACACCTTTAACCAGAAAACAGGTACAGGTCTAGCTTCCAAGAACTTTAGTAATAGGGCAGCTCTTAGAACTCATAAGATAGAGATAGGGATACCTTTTTCGTACTTTAGGATTTAGGACAGGTAAGTAATAAAGAAGGTGCAGGTATAGCTCTAGTCCTAGCTCTAGCAATAGTACAACAAATACAGAATCCAGGTATAGCAGCTCATAAAACAAAGCAAGTAGAACAAGAGTCTCCTTATTTACTGTAACTTCACCTTCTCCTTGATTAGATTCTTGCTTGCTAGGATTTTCTTACCTATTTTCCTTAACTTTGTACGAAATAACTTAAGTCCTATCCTATATGTTAGCTTCAGTATTTCATGTATTACTAACTTCAGGAATTAAGATTCTTACTCCTGACTTGCTGTTCCTAAGGACCTACTCACCCGTTCTTCGCTTTCTAAAAAGTTCCTACTACCTTGTTAACTTCGTTACCTTAGATTTTTTCTATTACTCTGCTACAGGTATGGGTACATATATTAGTCTAAATTTTGACTTCATACTCGTAAGGCTAAGGCTGCAAGTAACTACAGAAGACACATAAAACTCCCTAAACTCTATCTTAAAGGAAATCCTGGGAAATTCTTCTTAGGAAAAACTAGCACAAATAAGAAAATACAAGAGTTCAGGTCCCATAGTATACAGTAACACGGAGTAAAGGTTCTAATCCCACAGTACTTCTAAGACTAAGAAAGAAAACTAGGAAATCTCTAGATCTCTATCATCTTATTCATCATGGCTGGACTCTTAATCTCTAATCCCTTACTTTCCCATGGAACTCCTTTTTACAAAATTCCTTGTAACTTTATATTAAACTTAACCCGGATCAGAAAGATAAGAACTAACTGAACCTGAGAAACCAACAATAGGATAGCTTATTCCTTTAGAGTTCTATTCCGTACCGTAAACAAATTCGACTTTTAGGAATTGGAAACAGAGGAACACCTGCACCAGTAACACTAAGAAGACTCCTTACAATTACATTTAATCAACCCATTACTTTCTCGTAAACCTGAGTTAGCCTATCCATTAAGCTGATTTGACTTTTAGGGCTACAAATTCTTTCAGTTTGACTTACTTTTTAGAGAAAGTCCAAAGGGAATACTAACAACCTTCTTATCTATCTAAGGCCAAATCCCCAGTGATGCAGAAGGAAAGAGACCTAAACAACAAAGGCACTATCTACCCATTCCATTACTATCTAATACTAACTTAAAAAGAGAGAAAGGGATACTAAGACTATAACTGAAAGATACATTACTATAGATCTATAACTACTATAATAGAAGGTCTAATAAATCTAGTGGTTCCTAAGACGATAGGGAATTAGGTATAAGGCAAGTCCAGGCTGCAAGAGGAGGGCTCGTAAGAGTAAGGTCCCTCGGGGCTGCAGACTCATAAGAAACGGATTCCTGCTAAGACTAAAGGTAATCGATTAGATTAAAAGCTAGAGAAGTTAAGAAGTTGTATAGGTATTTACTATATTATCTTGTTGCTAATTGAACTAGCCAAAGAGGGAACTTTCCGATCTAGGAAGGGTTTTGATGGTATTGCATACTCTCTTAAGAAGGAAAATTCTATATGGATTTACAAGGCTGTCCAAAGTGTAGCTCTATACTTATTTTGGTGGTTACTATAATTTAGTTCACAAGATTCCTTAATCTTTAAAGGGAGTAGTTCATCTTCTCTTCCTTGACAGAGTCTTCCCAGGGTATTCCGTGTTTGGAGGTAAGCAGACACTCATGGTAAAGACATAAACAAGATTCTATTTCCTTCCTAAAAATGAATTGTTCTAGGAGTAGTTGTGTACCAATTCTAATCTAAATCCTTTATAGCAGTACCAACAAAATCCTATAAACCCAACATCAGGATCCTACTCTTTGGAATTGGAAGCTGTGCACTTAGGAAGCCGGCTAACAGAATGTAATTGATGCTAAATTCCATTTATGAGCCCTCTTTATTAGATTTTTTGTAAAGCAGAGAAACCGTTTCTATTTCTTGTGAGAGTCGATGCATCCCTAGTCTTTTTTTTATAGATCTCATTCAACAGACCCGAAATCTCTAGGACTTAAAAAGCTTAGGACAGCCCCTTTTTGATTCCTTATCTAAAAAGGCTAAATAATTTGTAGCACAACCCGTGGGAAGGCCCTAATAGGTACCCAAATAGCAATTAAACAGCATTCTAGATAAGAACTTTAGCATTGTTTCATTTCATTTGTATTCCAGGGTTTCTTTATCTTTTACAAGAATAGTGATGAATTGAATTAAGTGTAAGCAGTCTTATTTGCTATTTGCTGTTCCTCTGTTTTGCTCCCTGACCCAGATTTGTTGACTTATCAGGTTTCTTAACTGACTTAGCTTTACCTGTTTTATGGGCTATACTTCTTTTAGCAGCAGGAGCAGGAAGAGTAGTAAGAGCTATAGAGAGACTCTTCTAACTTTTGGGAGCTTCTTATTAAGGTACGGGCTATTGTCTTTGTGTTACCTGTAGCTTA
>JAYMTL010000216.1:0-15618 GCA_036897445.1 Pelargonium tetragonum | reverse complement strand
ACCACAGGAGCAACTCTTCCTTAATTAAGACACCAACTTAACTAAAACTTCAGATGAAAAAAGTCAAGACTTTATAAACTAACAACAAAAAATTCCTTAGAAATAGGAAAAACGCTTACTTAGGAGTACCCCTTAAAAAGGGGGAAACAGTCTTTATAAGTTACATTAATAAGTAAGCAATAGACTTGATTACCCCTACTGTAGATTTTTTTAACGAACCTCTTTCTAGCTAGACGATAGCTAACAGGAAGACCCCGGCTGAAAAAGGGATAGTACCTCGCTTACTTGATTACCTACCTAAACCCGGATAACGCTGCTAAATAAAAAGGATTCCTGGCTTTTGTTCTATACTATATTTATAGATTCTTTACTCTACATTCCCAAACCCTATCCGCTTTACTTTTCCTTTCTTTAGTACCCCAGTTGAGACTCTCTAAAATCAGAAATCCAATTAGACAAAGAGAAAGGAACTCTAGCGAGTCCTGTTTACTTAGTTCTTTCCATTTTTTTTAGAATTCTAATTACAACACCTAGCTAGATAAGAAACTGAAGAAAAGAAAGTAGATACTGGTCTTAATAAAAAAGCTATGAGTAAGAAAGCTACAAAAGTCAATAAAAAGTGGGTGACTTTATATATAGGATAAGACTAAGATGCAACTGAATAGACTTTCACTCTTGCGTAGGGATCTTATAGTTATAAATGAAATCCATAAACCTATAACTAAATAGGTTTCTCTAGAGCTTTTGTTAGTGAATTCCTTAACTTAGGATCCCTAGACAAGGAAAACCATCTTTCACTTTCTTCATTCAGTAAAAAAACTATAATTACAATTACAAAAGCCATCTTCAGCCATCTTCGAGGAGATGCGGGGATCCACCATTTAACGTAGTTTTAAAAGAGACCTTATAAAATGATCCAAGAAGCCTAGTGAATGAACAAAAGGTTTGACTTCTTTTATTTAAATGATATTGTACTAGGGGAATTTCTAAAGAAAGACAACATAAGCAAATAAGAACTGTGGACTTTACTTTATAGAGCTGTATCTTGTTTATTCAAAAGCTTTGCAGTAAGGATAAGGAAAACTGGGGCTGTTTCTTTTGGAATAAGGAATGCCTTTCTAAAAAGATAAAAAGGAGGCTTTTATCCCATATCAAACTTTTATCTTTATGGAAGATTTACCGGTCAGAACTAAGCTGTGCCAATTCAAAGACTTAGGCTAAATAAAGTATAAAAGGCTCCGTAATCGAGACACTCAGCCTTAACCAGAACATTCCAAAATTTTAGTTTAGAATTCCCTTGTAATATTTTATAAGTTAAGTGTCGGATAACTAGTATAATTTCTCAAACCTTAGACTTTCTAGACCCGCGGTATTATATAATTAGGGAATTCCGGATAAGAGTCTCTATAATAAAAGCCTTTTTAAATGAAAGGTTCTACTTTTGCTTTTTCGTGTAAGTGAGTCATATATCTATTTAGAGTTACGCTATAGAAAGAATTAGGGTCCTACTATGGAGCAATTCTTGGATTTATAAAAAAGCGGACCTGGTGTATAAACTAATTAGACCGCAGTCAAAATTTTAAGACAAAGGAGTACTGCATTGCATGATATATATTCTTTAAAGTCTTTTTTACGGGTTCCCTTACATATATCAGATGAACTAAAGAGACAGCGGGCTTGCTTCCAGAGGCATTCCTTCTTTCTTTCTTTGATTCCTATTCCTATATTAAAAAAGGTTTAATAAGTTCAAAAAAGGGATTCCAGTATCCTAGCGAACTGAATTTTCGTAGGCAGAGGTTCCGTACAAGTCAAATTATAAGAGGGATAAGAAAAACTTAAAAAAAGGATCTCAAGTCTATGAAAGGTTTAAAGTATTGTGAAAAGCGCAGTTGCCTGCTATAAAATTCATCTTTATTTATATTAAAAAAACTTTTAGATTTTCGGCTTTCTTAATCTTAAAAATTTTAGTCTCTAAATTTGAAATAGGTACTTGCTTCTAATACTAAAATCGACCCGGAAGAGGATCCCCTTATTATAGCTAGTAGTTCTATTATATTATAAAAAGAATCTTGCTATATAATTAAAATTTTATGGGTACTATAAAATACAAAAATGCTTTAAGAATTCCAGCGCCTTTCATAGACTGGTGCTGAAAAGTGAAACATGTTTTTTTAGTTCTCGGGTACTTCCTAAGCGGTAAACCCTAAGGGAATTCCCGCAGATAGGTATACAAATCTTAAAGAACTGGTATAAAAGCAATATTAGTAAACCCAAATGTTAAAGGCAGAGTATCCATCAGTTTCTAACTTCGTTCGTTTTTAATATTACCGCTCAAATTTTTATTTAGTATCAGGAAAAAGACTAGTACTCATCCCAAGTCTTTCTTTTATGTCGTAACCAAGGCAAGGGAGGCCCTTATATCTCTTAATTCTAAAAAAACTCTCCTAACCTAAAAGCTTTACCTTATTTGTTTAGTTATGAGTCTTCTAGAATATTGTTTCTTTTATCAAACTCGATTTCAATTTCACAGGGATAGTCCGGGATATTTCCTTTAAGACTTGAGATACTTATTAAAAAAGCTACTACACTAGTCTTTTTCGAAATATAGTATGGGTATACTTTCTCTATAGCAGCTTACCGCCACGCCAAATGGGAAACTCCCGTGCTTTTAGTCTTTTTTACAAGGAACTCGGTTTGAAAAAATTAGAATTTTACCCAGGAATTTTAGTTTAAGAACAAACTTTTAGGCCCTTGTTAAACTTTTATAGATGATAGGGGTCTGGAACCTTTAGAGTACTGTAGAATAGTTAGAGCTTGCGGGGTGTACCCAATTCTTTGAAATGTTTACTATAAAATTCTGTAAGCTAAAGTATTAAAGGGGACTCCCCTTTTTAGTCCTAAATTGTCCCGTCTATTTGGGTAAATATACCCATTATAGATATAGATATTCAAGAATTTGCTGAAGTTCGTCTTAGAGATAATATTTTATAAACAAGTTATCACCACACTCACAGGCGCAAATGCTTAGGAGATTCCAGTTCTTTTAGTGTTGAGGGTTTTACGGACTTTTAAGACTAAAAGAGGTAAAGACACCGAGAAAGGGCCCTTACAATTTATGGAGACTTATAACTATTTTTAAGGTAAGCTCACTTTCATTTTTAGACTTAACTTTGAGTTTACCTTTAGTTTTTAAGTATACTGCTATTTGAAAAAACTTATTACTATTTTGAAGATAAGTATACAGGCCTTTATTAGATAGATATATTTTGATATAACAACTTTGTATAAAAAAAGGGATCGGACCTCTTCATTCTATTAAGCTAAAAAAAATTATCTTTTGCTAAAGTCCTTTACAGAAAAAACTCTTAAAAAAAAAGTCTACCAAGCAATCTCTGGTTTATATCAAGTTCCAAAAGAATACCGGAGTTGAAGGAATATCCTGGAAAAGTTTAGACTTTTCATTTAAGTAGAGTAAAGAGTAGAAAACAACTAAAGAGTATGCATATTCAGCAAGGGATATAAAGCCAAAAAGGAAGGGATTTGGACCGGGCTCATCAGATTATTTATACCTAAATTCTTTCTATAAAAACCTATAACCAGTTAAATCTCAATAAAACTCAAGGAATTCCAGAATTTAAAAAGACCTCGCTTTCATTTACACATCCAGATTTATTAGCTGCCTTTTAAGATCTTTGTTTCCTGTAGTTTACGCTCCATTCGTTAGTGATTCTTCGCCCAGTACTTAGTGTAAAAACGTTCTTTAGCTTAATAGTTAGAATCAAAAAAATTTTTATACAGTTCGAAAATTCTCTTTTAATTTATTTAATAGAAATTTTCGAGAATAGGATACCCGAGTACCTTGTAAAAATAGAAAGACTTTTTGGTCAATTAGCAGAAAAAAGTCCAAGTAAAGTACCACTTTTTCCTAATTGAACTGCAGGGTAAATCCTATTTGGGTCAAACCTAGGGTACAGAACTTTTTAACAAAAAAATCCCCTTAAATCTCATTTATCCAAATATGTCTAACTTATGACCTTTCAAGATTTTCTTACTATCTAAACGGGGGTACACATGTCTTTTTTAGAAGTTTCATTTAGATATCTAGAAGCATCATCTAAGGTTTTTCTAAGCAAGGATACGGGTAAGATTTTGTTGCAATTTGTTTCCTTTTTACTTTGTATTTTTTTAGGTATACAGTTGAGTAAGATAAAAAAAGAACTATGAATTCAAAATTATGAGCACACTTTGTAAGGAGATTTCAAAACACAACAAGACTTTTATAAGCCTGCATTTTATTACAAATAAAAAGGAATTAATAACAGGAAAAAAATGAAGAGAAAGGGGTTAAAGTTTCGTTGTACTCAAATGGCTTAACTTAAACTTAGCAGCAATTGGTTTGGTTATAAAAAATTCCCTCTTTTATTGTTTGAAATGGGTAGTCTTCGTTATACCAAAATCGCTAGTACATCGCCATTCTACTCCCCCAAAAAATCCTTTATAATTTTATATAGGAGTTCCACGCGTGGTATTCTAGATAGTCAAAACTTCTGTCTATTTTAGAATTTACGGAGCTTGCTTAGTAACGCCAGCTTGCTAGAGCTTCTAGTTTTCATTCATAGCGGTATAAAGAACCCCTTTTTCTTTACTTTAAGTAGATTCCTCATCGGGTATTGCCTTTAGGTTAACCAGAGTGCGCTTCGAGCATAGTCCAGAACCAAAAGATAGGACAGAATAAAACGGCAAATAAAACTAAGAGTTCAAAAACGAGGATGCTGATAGGAACCTTTTTTTCCCAAGCGGGGCACCCTTTTTATTCCTATAGCCCCTTTTACTGAAGCCTACGAACCTCTTTAAGAGCTCTTTCTTTATATTTATAAGGGAAACTTGACAAACAAACTAGGTCTTCCCCCAAGCGCTCCCCTGAAAACAAAATTTAGTTAGATTTACACTCCTAAGTGTCTATTTATTCTCAGTAACTGGAACTTTAGAAAGAAATAGGGGAACGAACAGCTTTGACTTTTTAGAAAAAGACGCCCTTTTAAGTAAATACTCTCAAAAAAGGACTCAGGACAACCAAACTCTATAATTATAAAA
This sequence comes from Pelargonium tetragonum, assembly GCA_036897445.1. Lineage (NCBI taxonomy): Eukaryota > Viridiplantae > Streptophyta > Magnoliopsida > Geraniales > Geraniaceae > Pelargonium > Pelargonium tetragonum. Next base: position 10,524 of record JAYMTL010000216.1, on the reverse strand, counting down.
AGACCAAAACCTTTGTATGAGCATTTACGTGCTAGTCTATCCAGTAACCCTTTTTTTATACCAAGGGTTTAAGCTATCTTTCCTTTATTCCTTCTAAAACCTTTTTCTTAGTCTTGAAAGCCTGACTCTTACCAGCTAAACCTCTCTTAGGAGCTTGACTCTATTTATTTCCCCGAATTCCTTATATCACGCCTAGCTTTTCCTTCTCTATTTACTTTTATTCTTTTTAGCTGTCTTACGCCATTCTTTTTATGGAGATGGGATTCAGGATTCCCTTTTTTTATAATAGAAGACAGGGCTTCGCACCTCTTGTTCTAGCCTAAAATCTTATTATATTAGAGTCTAATTTTATTGCTATTTATTAGATAGTAACTGAGAGATCTATTATAAATATTCTACAATATTGTATTAATAGCATGTAAGAATCTAGTACTTCTGTTGTTTTAATATTTGTAAGCGAATATCCCTCTTCTTCCCTGTTCTTATCGCTAAGGAGGGTGGATTCTGAATTAGTAGAAAGTAGAGTTTGTTACCTGACTGTAGGCGAGGGTTCTTTATTAAGTATTTTAGATAATACCTACTTATAGCCAACATCTACTTGTACTTGCTGTCTTATTAATACCCGGTTTCCCCTATATCAGTATACTAATCTTAGCCAAAAACTATCCTATATTCTTTCCTACAATCTGATTTCAGTTAGCTAGTTTGTGCATATGCCTAACTTCTTTGTCAAGGTCTAATAACTAGGAAAACTCTAGAATGCAAGTAAGTAAAAAAGCTTTCAAAAGCATAGGAAATCCTTATACTCGGTTATAGTCTTGGATACTTCTTTTTTTTTCCTACGTTGAATAGGGTTTCATTTCAATGTAAACCTATATAAGAGTCACTTTTGAAACAACCTAAAATCTCTGCCATATCATCTTCTTTCTCTTATAGGACTCGGTAACTCCTAAAAGAAAAAGAGAAACGCACTTCAAAAGACATAGACTTTCAAAGTGACTCAAATTAGAAAGATAGCAATTTCATGAGATTTTCTTTGCTCTCCTTAACCTTTTTTATTAGGATCTTTCCGGAAACGAAGAATCTAAGGCTGGCTACCTTTACGCTTAGTTAGTTGGCGTAACTTCCTCTATTATACCTTATACTTATAGATCTTTTCTAGTCTCTAGCTCTCTAGTAATTTTTCGATAAATTTGCTCGTTAAGAGGTTATATGAAAAGTAAAGGTATAGCAGATACAGACCCCCTTGTAATAGACTGACTTCTTTTTAATGGGTTCTTCTATTTCTTGTTTGGGATTCTGTACTCTTGTACTTGTATTCTTCTTTCATTGACTTAGTTGTTTGAGAGTAGAGTTAGGATTCTATATTCTTGTATTAGACTTGGTAGCTGTAGAAGCTATGGGAGGAGTAGAGCAACATATAGAAGAAGGAAGCATACCCAGAGCTAGAGCATAATAGAGTAGATGAATAGTTAGGGGTAGGTAAGCCCTTGTTCTAGTGAGTTATGAGAGTAACAGAGTAACTCCTATAGTTTAGTTAGTAGGGTAATTGTGGGAGGCAGCTATTATATGTCTTAGTCTTATTGTACCAGTTTGTTTTAGTTCTTTAGGCGGTATCCCTCTTTGTGTTAATGAGCTTATCTGAGGGCTCGTAATATAGGAAAATCTCTTTTATAATTATACTAATAAAAGACAATTTTTGTCTTGCTTTTCCCTTTTCTACCAAAAAGGGTCTCCTTTAGCTTTAGCAAGCTTGCAATTCGTTTCAATTTAGGGAATCCTTCTCTTTCACAGAGTATCCTGATAGGTGTAGACGTTTTCTCGTATAGAGTTCTCTTATATAAAAGAACTTTTTTAGGCTTCTAGTTTCTAAGCGTAACTTTTACTATTAGCGACTAAGTCTTAGCCCCAGCTTCTTGTTTGTCTATAACTACAAGGAAGTTTTAGACCCATACTCTAAATTCAGAAAGAAGCTAAAAAAATGAAAGACTTTAGGCCTTCAATTAAAAGAAAATTTTAAATACAAAAAGCCCTTGGAGTAAAGGCAAACCTCGTAATTTCTAGTATTTTATCCCAAAAAATTGTGGTTTCTTTATAAATTTAATAGAATATAAAACCTTGCAAAAAATTTAGCAATTGTGGGAACTTTAGAATGAAACCCTATACCAGGAATTCCATAATTTGGCTTTTTACTTCATGTTTTGGTATCCAATTGAGATAGTGTTTCTAAGAGTAGTTTGTTTGGTCCTGTTATAATTAAAAAAAGGATATCCGCTTCCTCTTTTTCTTTTTAATGGCTGACTCGAGTTTCTTTTTAAGGTTTTAAGACAAGGGTCTAGTTAGGACTAGGGTAGCTTCTTCAAGGAGTTTGTAGGATAAGAAAAAGAGCATAGAATATTCAATGGCACATAAACCTTATTTATAGAGCCCCCTGGAAGTCAAAAGTCACTCTTAGCTACCCTTGCAAAAAGAACTGCGTTTTTCATATACTTCATTTTATACTAAATTTGAGTTTTGAATGGATCCTTTAGAGAGTGGGGCGTTTTTATTAATATTAATGTAGAGTTTACAAAGTAAATAGAGTATATTAGACTAAAAAGTTACTGGTTGATACCGCTTAGATAAGGTCAAAAGCTACGACAGGGCTTGAAACCTATCACTTCTTTAGATTAGAATAGAATCTTACAAATCTACCGATCCCCTTATTAAAAGACTACCTCCCCCGGTACTGCCTCTGCTTTGCCTAAGAAAACCTAGAACAAATACAGAAGAAGAAAGACAGCCTAGCTTCTACTCCTAAAAAAGTCCTTGCTCTTGCTAATAAACCGGGTTAGGGGTGAAAGAAAACAAAGCCCATGCCTATCTATTCTAGATATAAACAAGGGTCCTTGTCTATATTTAGAAAAGAACTGCTGTTTAGGCACTCAATTCAGTAAGCTGTTTCCCCTATTAGACTGAATGAAACCCCTTTGCACTCTCTTTCTTTTGAATTGAATGACTTTGCTTAACCTACTTTTCAGACTTTTTCATACCCCTATAAGCCATACCTTGCGGAACTTGTTTCATTTACTTTAGTTGCAACCGCCGGACCCGCAAATATCCCACAACTATACGCTCTTGATCCTAGTAGAGCCTATCTACTACTTATAATGACTTGCTTTCAAACCGACTTTATTAAAATGAAAAAGGTCCCCTTTCATCGGCTAAGTTATACTAAAGAAAACTCTTGCATTTCCTGTATAGCTTAGAATTTGGAAATAAAAGGACTTTAAGAACAACTCCTCAAAGAAAAAAACCTTTCATCAGTCAAAGAAACTGAAAAGAAAGTTTACATATCAATTCCACACAATATCAAAATGATTATCCATAAGCTATAGAATTCCAATTTTTTTACAATTGAGGTACCCATTAACCCGTTTTCCTGTGTGACCTCTTTCTTTAGCACCCATTTCTAATTTATTTGCAAGAACTTCCTTAGAGTTAGAGGCTAGCCTACGGAGCTTATAGAGCCAACACTTCCTCTTTTTTATGAAAACGCCCCCTTACTTAGAAAATAACCCCGCCTAGAATAAGTATAAAGAAAAGGATTTTCTACCCACCACTAAAGAGAGAGATAGAGCAACAAATGGAAACTTCTTCATAAACTTGAATCTTTTATCAAGAATTGGACTGACTGACGCTCCCAAACTCCTTGACCAGCTGAATTGAATATCCAGAACCCTAAAAAGCAACTACTTCCAAGAAACCTAAGACTTTCTCCAGCCAGTTAAGTCAAATCTAAGAAACAGGAATTTATTATCTAGAAATCTAGAATGTCAAATATTTACAGTTGAGATACCCATTCATTCTATCCTGTGACCTGTTTCACTTTACTACTCTCTTTAATAAAAGACTTAGTTTGTTTAGCTACTTCGGGGGTTACCGCTTGACCTATGCGCCCCCTACACCCATCCTATAGCCACTCCTACTTATTCCTATTCTTGTCTTGTTAATCAAGAGTTTATAAAAGACAGAATACCACGAAACGGGCATAAAAGCAATCACTTTCAAGGAAGGACTTTCCAGTAACAGAAAACAGGAAATCTTGCAAAAAAAAATAGAGACCCAGCCCGTAAATTCTCTTTAATTAGGGTACTTATTCAACTATTTACCGCTCATCATCTCCAAGTGCCTTATCCCTTCTTTATAGTTATTAGGCCCCTCCTGCCCGAGCCCTTTTTTAAGAAAACCTCTCAATTTGGGAACTCCTTTAATTATGAGTATGAGGATACCAAAACTTGAGGAAAAAGGAGTTTTTTGTTAAAGCTACACTAACTCTAGCTACAACAAAACCTATTCTAAATTATTCTAATCTTTCTAATACTAGGGATTTCTTTTTTTAGATGAGAAGCTACCAGAGGATTTACTAGATAGAATAGAGCAAACTGAAATGAAAGGATCCCTCCCTTCAATTAGATATAATTGTTTCCGAGCCTTAAAACTCTGAATCAAACCAACCGAAATTTAGGTAAAACCTTTCCTATTCTTGACTTTAAGCGCACCCCTACCCTATAAGTATCTGTCATAAACCGAGGGAAGATTTTCTAAGATTTATAAATTCCGTACAGCGTACTCTATTTTTAAAAAGAACTGCTAGAAAGCTACTAAGAATTTAAGAATATTACAATTTAATTCTAGAGTTAAAGTAGTATTTAACCTTGACTCTAATGAATATGCTTTTATTGGTACTGGCTATGCCTATTCAAGTAAAGAACCTCCTAGTAACTGCTAATTGAGGGAACCCTTTTTAAAATGCTGCATTTTATGAAAAAAAGTAACGAATATTTAGTTTTTTTGAATAAAGCACTCGCGCAGACACTGTAATAAAAAGAAGCTCGTGTCAAGTGTAAGCTCTTGTTAAAAAAATCTTGCCCAAGTCAGACTCATTTTGACTTCTTAAACACTTAAAAAAAGTTTCAATAAAACCTAGAACGAGGGCCTTGGCGATACACCTGACTCTATTCTATCTTCTGAAATAAATTAAGAATTCTGAACCTTTCTTTGAAGTTTTTTTAGGTCTATGGTCTATAAAGTGATTTACTCTACATTTTTTTAATAAAACTCTTTTGATAAAACCAGGGAATCCTCTCATACAGCGGAGAACTACTATACTCTGTAAATTTATCTGAGACAGACAGGAAAAAGACTTCGAAAGTAGGTCTCTTACTTTCTTTTATAAAATTTAGGAAAATTCTGAAGGTGGCTAAATATAAATAAAAGAATATTTCAAAGATATCTATTCTATATAGAAATAGAAGAAGGAGATTTAGGCGTTTTATAAAGCTAAAGAAAGTGGGCACTTTGGGAGCCTTATTATATATACCGAGTAAGTAGTTGTTGCATTGAAAGGCAGAAGCCTTATGAATTTTTGGTGGCTCTTGATTCTTGTTTATTACTTAACTTGCTTTTTACCCCTAATTAAGAAAGCTTCACTCCTTAACACCTGTTTGATCTATAAATTTGTGTTTAGTAAAATAAAAAAGAAGAAGGGCTATCTCGCTTAATTTGAGGCTGTCTAGACATTCGAATCCGGGTTTTGACTATCTAATATTATATATAACTGTGTAACTCTAACAGGACTCCTTTTTTGAAGAAGTTTTTTTTTACTTCTATTTGCCATATAGAACCCCAATAAAATTCAGAAAAAAAGCCCGCCTATAGGGACCCCCGGATTCTAAACCCTTTTTTTAGTGAGCAAAAAGTTTTTAAGATAATTTAAGGTATTTTTAGTATTAGGCTTTCCGACGAGTACTACCTAACCCAGCGGTAGTATTACATTGAAAGACTTAGGCATCCAAAAATCTAGGGTACACGCATAAGTTCAAACCCCTTTTGTAGAAAACTCTATTTGTGATATTCTCGCTTTTCTTTTTTGACAATCCGACCTTAGCCACAATAAATCAGATCCGTAAAGTTCCCTTCTAATCTAAGCAAGAATTCTCTCGGATTTTTTTTATATTTTACTAAAGTAAAGTCCCAAGGCTATTTCATCCAAGGCCTCCCTCTTATTCTTCTAAGCATTTTAAAATGTTATAATATCAAAGGCAATTCAGTGAGTGAATATACTTTTTCCATCCAGTTTTCATAGTCCATATAAAGCAGAGGTTTTAGAAGGCTCTTCCTACTGCATGCCCTTTTTAATAATTTAATACATAGACCTGGGTTTCGCATATTTTAAGGATTATTAAGGCAGAGTACAAGGGCTCGACTATCATAATACAAGTAAGAAGTTTCCTAGATACACGAGGATTTTTTAATTTCCCATAAACTTTATACCATACTTTCTGCGGTTTTGTGTCTTTGATTATTCATCCTCAGTAAGAAATTTTTGGATACTTTTTAATTACGGAAAAGGAGAGAGATTCTTAGACATCTTATAAATAACAAACTTCATTAAAGATTAAAGAACTCTTTACGAACTGACCCACATTTTGGACTTATCTATATAGTTATATAGTTGCCTAAGAATTTCCTAAGATAGTTTATTTTTGGGGAATCCCGGAGAGAAAGTCAACTCTAAAAAGAGGGGCCACTCATCTTGAAAGAATTCGACCCTTTTATGAAAAAGATCCTCGCCCTAGAAAGTCCCCGGAATTTAAAGTGAAAATATACTTAAAGTTACATAACTTTGAATAGCTCAGGCTAAAAGTAGTGCTTAATATAATGTAAAAAAGGCTTTTATCGGATAGGTCTGCCTTTGCAGTTCTAATATATCATAAACCTTACTATACTCAAGTACAGAGCTCTAGTTAAAAACTCTAAAAATAAAAAAAACAGAGTATTCCCTATAATTATAAGAAAAGGGCCTATTTGCAGTAAATAACAAAGTAATAGAATAGAAATATCTTACCCGGGATAAGGCTTAAGTCTATGTAAATTTTTTACTTTAATCTTATCGGAGAAGCTAGTTCATGTTCAGATTTCTCTAAGATTGCTTAGTCAAGTAAACTTGGGTTTATCGAGGAAGTCGGTATAATAAGGGCTGCTATGTAAAGCATAAAAGCTCGTGCTAGTCAAGTATTAATCAGGATCCACTAAAATTTTACTATAACTAGTATACTTTTTTCAAAGAACGCTCTCAGGAAAGACTACCTTATTTAAAATTTAACAAAAAAGAACCAAAATAATTATACTCATTATACAAAAGTACTAAACTCGCAGAATCTAAGTCTTTATAAAACTCCACAAAAGGCTGCCAAAGGAAGTAGTTTTTATACAGGTATCTTTACTTTTTAACTGGACCCCGCAGTATTTTCCTAATCTTTAAAATAAGAAAACTGAGAGTTTAATATAGCTCAGGAATGCCATACACACCACTTGCCAATACTCCCTTTTCAAGACGTATGATATCACTCAATTTTGTTTGTAAACGGATTTCAAATACCTTTCGGGAGATCCCCTTATTAATGAGACTAGGTCAAGGGCGTTGGTTGAACTAAAATATTCCCAAGAAACAAGACTCCCTGCTTTACCTGGGTTCCAAGCTGAACTTTTCCAAATTACCCAAAATAGATTCTGAAAATCCTGTACAGTCAAAACTCTTATCTTCGTGCCCTGTTAAGAGGCCTATACTATAAGGATTTTCGGCTGCTAATCCTAACTAATAGAGACTCTCAAAACATAAAAGAGGTCCACTCCTATTAGTTAGAGTTTCGAAACCAAAGTAAGATCGCGAGTCGTCGCAATGCTAGAAATGAAACAAGTACCTAAAAAAGAGGAGTATTTAAGGGTTTTCACCTCCTTGCTTCATAATATAGCTGCCGAGTGCTATGAGTCATATTACCCTCGAGATACTGAATTAACAAGAAGCAAGATACTTTTTTTTTGCTATCTCATTTACCATAAGTCTTTCCTAAAAGAAAGTCCTATAAGTCTGTAAAAATATCCATAGCTTTTTGTGGTTGAAGATCTTGCGGATCGGCTTTGTTACCACGACTTATAAATAAATAATAAATAGTAGACTCCTCTACTCCTCTAGCAGATGGATATATCCTTAAGAGAGCATTTTTCAAAAAGAAAAAATCTTGGTATTATCCAATATTGAGAGATCCGGCATAATTTTTACAAAAGATTTCAAGCCCCTTATAAGTGTGGGACACGGGACAAAATCAAAAAGGAGACTCGGGCTCCCTTACAGGTTAGCTTAGACTAGATTCGCTTATCATTATCAAGTAGCTTTGAGAACTTTATTTTCTCAGTTTTCTGGGTGGTTTAGCCTTTCCTTTCGACACATACGAAGCCCCTTTTTAACAATAGGAATTTGGTTTCAACAAAAAGATAGGCTTAGGATCCTCTTGTAAATAAAATTTTATTCGAGGCCTCACTCTTTAAGAAACTTGGGGTAGCTTTTTGTGCACTCGGGCGTTTTGGAGTTTATTAGGAACTTTTTTTGGAGAACACTTTCTAATACTAATATAGTTTAATTGACTAGGAATATCTGGGATAGGGCTCTCTTACGACAATTAAGAAAATGTATTACAAAGCACCTTATGCTATAAATCCTATAAATTTTAGGGGACTTCAATCAAAAAGTACATACTAAGGGATTTCTTACACTTTATTTTAACTCTATACTCTGATTTTGCGGGACCGGTATAACTCAGAAACGCAGGGTTACTTGTTTATTAATTATTTATAAAATATAATAAAAGGGCATTCTGGAGTCTTTCTTATTGTTTGTAGAAGTTTGTGAAAAAAAGAAACCTATGCGAGGGTATCCTAACGTTATACTGCACGGAAAAAGGGACACAAAGAGTTTTAACCTAAACTAAACCCCTTACTTTTGAAACTTTTTCCTGTATACGACACAAAGGGAATTTAAGACTGACTTAGCTAGGCGCTTTCCCTATTCTTAGACCCCCTTACTAGAATTTACTAAGAAATAGGAGATTAAACATTCCCAGGGTTCCTTGGAAGCTCCTTCAAAAAAGATATATTGGTAACAAAGGGTACAAAGCCGCCCCTCTTTTCTATAGGATAGGAAGATTCTTAGAATTCAATATCTTATTGTAGAAGAATGCACTGCTTCTTAGTTACAACTTTAACCTCTGGAAAGTAAGTAAAAGCGTAGGAATTTGGGTATAAACCACCCGTTGATAGTTTAAAGAATAAAAAGTCTTTAAGATCCTAGTTAAAGTTCCCGGTTGAATTTGTCCTACCCCCTAAAAGGATTCGTGCTGTTCCGAGGATTTTTATATTGAGTGTTACTGGAGCACCTCTTATAAGGAGTCCACTAAATTTTGGTTGATAATTACCAAAACTTTACCCAGATAGAATATATATAGGGCCCCCTTAATAGTAATAGACAGAAATTCTATTGCATTTTACAGGAAATATCCGAAATAGAGCCTTCGCTTTTATTCTGAGGGGCCGCTTTGACGACTGAAGACTTTGAGGGAATACTTCAGCTCGGCGGAGTGAGATACTAATTCACTTTTATATTGTAAAATCTTAGGAAAAGGGGGCTTAAGAAATATTGGAACATTGTATTGATGATTCTGAAGGGGCTTTTCGTGTCCGATATTTGAACTTGTACTTTTGACATTTCAAGGGGTTCCCAGGTTGTAGGAAACTAAATATTAATAGAAATTCTTGCTTAAACCCGTGTTATATCCCTATGAATGAAATTTGTACATCAGTGTATTAAGAGTCCCTTGTATTAAAATTTGAAATCACACCCCAGATACCGGATATTCGCGCTTCTCTGGTCTGTATCAATAAAAAGAAAAGATGTCTCTTTTACGCGTAGTTATAGTACCTCCTTAAAAAGCTGGAATATCCGACATACATAATTATATATATATAAAGGTGCCCCGCTATTCTAAATGCGGGCCGAGGGGGAACTCCATTTTTAAGGAATTTGAGAGGGGGCTTCCCCATATTCGGAATATTACCAAAGACTTATACAAGGTGACCTTTTTGGGTTCCTGGAATACTTAGACTTACTTAGAACTCAATTTGTTTCTTAACTATTATTAATTCAAAGAGCTCGTTCTAATGCCGCGCTCTTCTGACCCTTGGCGTTTTTAGGATTACTTAGCAGTCTTTTATTCCTCTTAAAGTTTAAATTTAATAAAAGTAATTGAAAAAAAAAGCCGCTTTGTAGCAGTTATTCTAATCTTTTTGTCACTTTCCCTTGTATGGGTGCCCCGCTCTTTGTTAAGTAACGCTTTGGAATGGGCCTGCCCAATTTACTATAAGTAAGTATACCCACTATAGGTAAGCGTTAAACTCAAGACCCTAGACTTCTTTTTTACTACTAAAGTCTAACTAATCAAGTATATAGAGGTTTTGTGTATACTCCTTCTGTTTCTTAACTTATTTTTAAAGAACCTCCGTATGAGTCTAAGGTTCAAAAAAGCAAGATCCTTTTATCCATAAGTCATTTGTTGAAATCTACAAACTTCAAAAGAAGATATATACTTGGCTAAGACCGAGTAGTGGAAATCCTGTAAATTGAAGGAAAACTAAAGAAATAGAATAAGG
>JAYMTL010000215.1:0-15784 GCA_036897445.1 Pelargonium tetragonum | reverse complement strand
TTTGAAAAAAAATTTTTTTTTTTTTTTTGCTTTTTTTTTATTTTTTTTTTTAAACCCCCCCCCCCCCCCCAATCTTTCTAGTTATAAGAGTTTGCCTAACAGAATTTAGGGACCAGTAGCGATTATAAAAAATGAAAGTGAAGTTAGATTGACTAAAAGAACTCCCGCCTAAATAGGCCTAAAAACAGAATTTGAACTAAAAGTAGGGGTAGGGGAACACCTTTAGAGAACCCAATCCAACAAAATGGGTGTAGAAGATACTAGACTACGGAAACGTTTTACCAGAAGCCTTTTCCACAACTAGCTAGAGAATTGTAATAAGGAGGCCCTTAGGTTGGAGCGAAGTCTTTTGTCAATGTAAATTTCTAAAATACGGAATCTTAGTTTTATTTTGAATTGATTGAATACAGGCCCTACTCCAGTAAGTTGCAGGTTTCCTAGAAAGATTTTTCCTTACCATGAGTCCCTAGGTCTTTCCATTACTATTCCGAGAGTAGGTCTATAGAAAAAGATATTTATAAGGTTAACTTTTCAAGGGCCCAGATTAAGAAAGCTGTCAAGACTTTTTAGTTAGGTTCTATTCAATTTATATCACAAGAAGGGAGCACTTAGCTATAGGTGTACGAGCTTGTTAATACAAAACCGGAACTTCTTTTTACAGTTATTCAGGAGTACCCTAATAAAAGACAATTAGAAGAAATCCCTTATTTTTTACGTCAGTCTTAGAACAGCTATATACTGACTGATATTAAAAGGGAATGCCTGGCAGTCTTACAAAAAAGTCAACTCTAAGGAATAAACTTTTACTAGCTAGAATTTTTTTATAAGATCAAACCCTAACTCTTACAAAAGAGGCAACTAGTTATACAGCTACTAAAGTCAAAGCCAACGCTTATTCTATTAGATTAATAAAAACTGTCCTACAAAATTCTACCGTTTAGAAAAGGAACTCTAAATCGACCTCAAATACTTGTCAATTCACATTCGACCTACCTTCAAAGAGAGGAGAAAGAATCTCTTTTTGTATTCTGTTATGTTACTCACAATTGCTTTTATTAACCCTAAGCAAAATGAAATCAGACTTGGATGTCGGTAGCTCCTGCGTGGGCTGGATTGAATAAGGTAGTTGCAGCATAACCTGTGGCTGGATTGGCTCACCTAAGTGGTGAAGTGTATCCTTTAATTAGGATTGGTAGAGCAGAAAATTTGTTTCGAATTGACAATGGTTCGAATTGTAGAAGAATCCCTAAAAGAAAGGGAGTGAAAAAGAGAATAGCATATCAAACCTTTGTTTCATCAGTCTCTGTTAGATTTGTGTGGTTTGACGAAGAGGAATTAAGTGAAATACATAATGGAGCTATTGTGGATGTTACCGCAGGCTCTGTTAGGTAAGGGCTCATTAAGTGATCATGAGCGCCGCCTTTCTTGATCTTCAGGTTTCTATTTTTCTTTTGTGTCAATTTGAGATTCTTGTCTATATTTAGTTAGACTTACGCAGGTCGTATCTGCGGGCTGCATAGAGTGACGTGAATAACCGTAGTCTTTCTAAATGAAAGCTAAAAAAAAGTGCCTAAAACAAAGTGTTTGGCCGAAAGATATTGGGTTTTGCCGAAGCGAAGTATTAGGTAGTTGGTAGGGTGATAGCTTACCAAGCCGATGATGCTTAGTGTAAAACCATCTTGACAGAACTCAAGAAACCGGTGCGTGCAGGAAGTCTCTTTCACATCCGGCTTTCCGAATGAAAGTCTTAGTACAATGTAAGAATCGAGAGAAGCGGAATAGCTGTTACCCGCTTACTCTTCTCAGTGATGTAAGTTGGATATGCTTACTAAAGTCTGAGTTCTAGGAGAAAGACTATTTAGGGAGTGAAGAAGGTGGAACTGACCCTCTTGATTGGCCGTTTCCTTGGGTAGTAAAAGTGAGGGCTGTCTTCTTATATAGGACTTCATCTAGGTCTATTACGAAGCTACTTGTGAAAAGGTCATAAACTGGTGATGTAACTCACTTCTTGTTGAAGCCGTCGTAACTGGGGACGAAGGAATTTTTAGTTTCATCCTTGAAAGAAGGAGCCGAATGCCGGAATCGGTTTGAGCCGGGAGCCTAAATTCCACATTGTCTAGTATCAATGGTAGGAGCTCTGTTAAGCCAGAGTAGGGATCCCAAAGCTATAGGTGCTTCCAAACTATATTACGAGATGAGAGAACTCAGCGATCTATTACTAGTTGAAAGCTGGGAACCTGGGGAATTCAAACACCCAACTTATCTCTACTCAAAGTAACCCTTTGAAGGCCTTCGTCGGTGGTAACAGGCATCAAATGAAGTACGAGAAACGAACCGCATTTATCATAGAAGATTCAGCAACTTTTATGGTCAATTTCTGGAAGGTTTACGGTAGGGGGCCCTCCATTTTTTTTTTTGCGAAATCTCACTAAATACTTACAGCTTTTCAACTACTTTTTCGACCTTTTCTCAGTTCCATCAATCTATTTATTAATTCTTTGCTTTATCCATTAAGAGTTTCGACATATCCCCCTATTGATTCAAGTTTAAACCCCCAAAAATCAGGGTGTTCGAACCCATTTCGGGTCATTTTTCTTAGTTTTAACCACTCAGTTGTACATCCTTTTGATCGACTTTGAACCCCTGAAATTGGTTTTGACCACCTTTCGTTTTCCACCCTTTGTAGGACACCCAGTTTAAGGAACCAGTCCCACCAGTCCTAGGGAAGGAAGTGTAGCAGCCAGTAGAGCTATTCAGCAAGGGAAATCCCCGGCTTAGGAGGGAAACCCGAAATACCTGCCAGTGAAGGCACAAGAGAGCAAGTTACCAACCCAGCAAGGTAAGGTTATACCTTTGTCTTCTTGTCTTTGAAACGCAAGGGAGAGTACTATCTGACTGAGAGAGCTTTATACCGATTAAGTGTATTGACAAGCTAAAGGAAAGTCTAAACCACTATTGTATTCTTTGTAGCTAACTGCATTTGTATCTTATGAACTAAACTTTTCTTAGGAGCCTTGCCTGTAGCTATCTTCTTCATAGGAGTCCTCTTGTAGTTGGTACTCTTCTTATCTTACAGCCTGTACTACTTAATTGTAGCTAAGATATTACTCTTTATATGATAGTCTTTTGCTATCTATATCTATTGTATTAGTATTCCTATAGTCAAATCTACAGTTCTTTTAGTTATATTAGTAGTTCTGGAGAGGAGTTGTCTACTTTTCCCTACTTTTTAGTCTAGTTAACTAAAGAAAGAGCTAAGCCCTTCTCTAAAGGTAAGCAATTCCAAAGATATAGCGATGCAAAATAGGTAAAACATACAAAAAAACTTACTACACACTTAAACTAAAAAGAAACCGATATTCTAGAGTTCAGCCCTTTTCTATTTAATCCTCAAAACCTTTTAGTCTTTTTTGGAAATTGGTATAAACTTCCTTTACCACAGGGGTACCTAAACGAGTGATAAATGCAAGAATTTATCTAATAACTGGGGCACTGTGTTTGGTTTAGGATTCCTTATTCTTTAACATTTCTAAACAATATTACTAAGGTTATAGGGAGTTTTTAAAGTACTTTTTTTAGAGGCTTGTTCTGTTACCTAATTTTTTCAGAGGGAGTTTCCTTAAATAAAGAGTCTTTTCCTAAAAGATAAAGCCGCTCATAGGGATTTACTCCGTATAAAAAGTTTTCCTTAATTAAGGGGCATTCGATTAAAAAAAGATATTGGAAAGGCCAACCTATTCTATATGCTTGTTTTTAATAGTATCTGGTAAAGAAGATGAAAGCCCAGAGACCTTAGTTGCTGTGGTATTCTTTATAAAAGTCTTCTTTAAAGGGTCAGGTAACTCCTCTGCTTCCGGGTTTCTACAATCTCGGGTCCTTCCAAAAAGAAAAAGGATTCTTAGTAAGAGCTAACAAGGTAACGTAGTATACTGAATTGGGGTCAATTTTGACTTAGTATAATAAGCCTTAAACTTTGGACAAAATTTCTGCGGCTTAAGGCCAAATCCGAGGATAGAGTATCTAAATAAGGAAACAAAAACTCAATTCTATACTATTATATGGGAAAATCCCTTAAATAGGATTGCACTTAGCAGTTAAAAAGTGAAGGCGAAAACCCTGTAATAAAATATCCAATAAACGGAATCCCTTTTGGGTTAAGCACTAGAAGCTTTTAATCTATATAGTAAAATAAGAAAATCGCCTTTCTGGAATTCATATCCTTGCCGCACAAAAAATGTATAAGTTTTTAGGAACTTCTTCTTTTCTAAATTTATCAGTATTAAAACAGTAACTTTAAGAAAGTGTTGTAAGAATACTTAGTCAAGCAGAGTTTTTTAGGAGTGGTATAGCCTCCCGTTGCTTGCTGATATGTATATAAAGAAATTTGACCAAAAGGGGTTTTGAATCTTAAGAGCCCAAAAGTATACGCTTGTTAATTAAAGCTTAACATTCTTGTATGTTCGGCCTAGATTTACCAATCCTAAAAGAAGCATCTTTCAATTAGTACTTCGTTATTTAGATACTGTTATAGAAATGCCTTTTCTTATATAAGACCCTTTACATTAATCAGCGAATTTATAATAATTCTTTAGTTCGATCAAGACCTATCACCTCCCTAATTAGGGGACTCCCACACACCCTAAAACTTTTATACTCTTTAAGGCGGGATTTACGCCCTATAAGAAATTTTTATATAAGCTTAATGACGCCCTCCTCCGAGTACTCCGAATTGTTCTCTATTAGCTATTAGGTAAAATAGAAACATACAGGTCTTTGGGCAATCCCTAGGTTTACCCTTCATTTTTAGGCTTATTTGTAGAAATTCCACTTGGGGACAGTAACACTTAACAGGATACTGGTTTTGTTTAGAATCAAATCTTTGCTTAGTTAATGCAGAATTTGATATTATAGATTTATTTAAGAGAGGCCTCCTTTGTTTAATAAACAACACTTCATTTGCAGGAGATTCCTCTTAATTAGAAATTTCGGGAGGTACCAGATATAACAATACCTTGCCAATCCTTTGGCTGGAAGAAAAGTCTAAATCGATTTCAATTTACACGATTTATTAGTAAACCTCAGAGTGAGCCATTATGGGAATTCTCTAATTTTGAGATAGATAACATTTATATGAGTATAAGTGTTAGATCCTCTGGTATGATTCCTTATGAAAGACTTTGATTAATTTATATTGCCATTCCGGCAAAAAGCAATTGGGAGCATAAAATGACAGGTTCATTTAAGGGGTATCTAGTGGAGAGTATTCAAATTTCTGGGAAAGCTATAAAATTACAACTCTAAGAGTGCATATAAGTAACTGGATTTTAATTTCAAAAGACATTGACTTTGATTTTGAATACAAGCCCACTCTTTTGAGAAAAGGAAAAGAATGGATACAAGTGATTAGAAGAAAGGATATCGTAGAGAGAGCTCTACCATACTAAAAGAGGTTTATTCTATGTCAGATTAATGGGCCATACAACACAAAAAGATAGGGGTATCTTAATCAAGGTATATTCTTTCCTATATCTTCTAGAACTGGTTTTTCCAATTTAAAGATCTAGTACGTATCAAAAGAACCCCTTTACAGTATTCCAATGCAATGAAAATCTCTTTTTGTTACTGAACGCTCCTAGAGTTAAAATGCAGAATTAAAGCATTCTTTAGATTCTTAAAATCCCTTTGACACTAGACAAGGCATAGCTTAGTTATATAAGATCAATTCTATGGCCTTTATCGCGCTTTAGCAGGATCTCGTGTACAACCCCCTGCATTTTGTAAAATTACGAACTTGGTTGTGTTTGCATATGATCTAATATCAAATTAGGTCTTCCTTAGACTACTGCTTGCAGGAAAAATGCCTTTAATTTAGGATATCGGGGACCTTTTTTATATTAAGGGACCCGTTAAAGTGCTCCTTGGGAGGTATAGTATAGACTGGGAAATGGAATATAAGAAAGAAGCTTTGGCTTGTAGGACATGTTGTTACATTAATAATTTATTCCATAGTAAGGTAAGTAAGGTAGACGTGCTTTTAGGTTAGAACCGTGAAGGAATAATGAAAATTGACTAAAAACTAAATATATATAATGGGACTCGCTTAATAACTACATCTTAAAAAAGAACTCAAGTTTCTTTAACTTGTTTAATTACTGTGGATTTCACTTTATTTACTACCATTTACTACCCAGGCTAGTCTAAGACTTCGTATATTTCTGAAATCAAAGTTCAAATTATTATTAGCTTATAAATTTTCTTAAAGTATGAGCAAAATATTAAAAAGACTTTATTGGAACTAAAAGCCTTTATTCGACTAAGAAAATTTTTTCATATTTGTAAATCTCATGTCTTTATATGTTGCTCTTATCTGCAAGAAGTTCATACTAACTCAATTTCTTTTATATGTACCTAACCTAGGAGTTTATATTGATTCAATCTCAAATTTGGATGTTCTTATGGAATTGGGTTCTATAATAAACGAGACTTTTGAATTGATATAGTTTAGTAAAACCTTATATAGGAAGGGTAGATAAGTTAAGGGCTAGTCAACAGATCAGAGCAATTAACGAAGTTACTTTAAAAGGCAGGAATCATACTCCCAAAGTCAATTTACTCCCTCTAGGGAAAACCTCGTACTTTCTTATTTTTTTATTAATATTAAGCCCTAGTACTAGTAGGAGATAGAAATGAAACAGAGTACCCTTGAGAAATAGGCACAAGAGGAAGTTTAGCCTCTCTCATTGAAATGTTTGGTAACAAGAGAGACCTTATCTCCCGAGTTACGCTTCACCAAGGAGTCTGTAAGGAGAGTTGATTGCTAATTGAGCGAGGAGCTCCAGTACTACTAAAGAAAGGCTGGGTCCTTATACGCTTTAGATTTTCATAAGTGCGCAGAACTCTTAAGTA
The DNA here is from genome assembly GCA_036897445.1 of Pelargonium tetragonum. NCBI lineage: Eukaryota > Viridiplantae > Streptophyta > Magnoliopsida > Geraniales > Geraniaceae > Pelargonium > Pelargonium tetragonum. The sequence continues at coordinate 8,878 of JAYMTL010000215.1, read as the reverse complement.
TCGAGTCTGATCTATCTTATCACTAATAGACACAAGAAATTGAATTGAACATGAAGCTGTTATCTAAATTATTCTCCTTTCTAGTTTTTCTTTTCTTCCTCAGATAAGAGAAATACTAGAAAAAGCCCCTGAGAGTTTAGTCTGGATTAGTAAGTTGGGTTTTGTTCATTTTATTTACTACTTCGGAGGAACTCTTTCCACCCGTAAGAGGGGTTCGCGCTTTTAAAAAGTGTACTATATGGACTTACTCTTAGCTAACGAATAAGAGAGGCGCAGCAAGGAATCCTATTTGGTGTAGAATAATTTCTTTAAGTGAATACGAGACCCATAAAAAAGGAAAGCTTAGAGTGGGGTATCTAATTAGGGATTACTCATGTGGTAATCATTATTGTTAGGTTACCAGGAAACAGGATTTTCTTTGCCGAGCCGAGGCTCTAAACAAAGGGGGCCTTTATAACTAGTAGTTTTCTTTATCACTATCTCTAAGTTGGTTTAAAATACATATCCAGTAAGAACTCAACTCCTATTTTTCTATAAATGTTAAGGAAGAACTTACAAATAAGGGTATTCAACCCCAACCAGATTGATTGCTTTGTAACGCAATAATACAGCAAGAATAAGGGTATCCTTTGCAATAAAGGTGTCATTTTGTTTAGTACAAAACTCTCTTTCCCTCTCTAATCTGTAGGCCTTTCGAGATATATTCCAGGTCAATTGTCCGAACTAGGATTCGTCAGGGGTTTCCTGCTCAAGAACCTTACGAAGCTCTACGCTAATTGATAAACTACATCCTTATTATAGAAGCAAAAAACTCCCTTGTTATAAATGACCAAAGGTCTTAGAGTACTTTTATAGCATAGTGAGGAACTCCTGGTATCTCCTAATAAGGTAGGTGCATGAAAAGATCTCCGGGCGACAGTCTGATTAAAATAGAAAATACATTATAAGTGTTATGCAATTCATATGATAAAAGTGTAAAAACTGAGAGCAATTCTTAGAATAAAGGCATTATAAAATCAGCAGCTTTTACAAGGCAATTAATGAGGAAGGCGGCCGCTATATAAGTATAAGTTCAGAAAAACCAATACGTTCAGGTGAAACCTACAAGGATTCTTTACCTATATCCTATATCTACTAAAGGTTTCAATTCCCGATCTATTCTATTCTCTAGACACAAAATTCTGCCTATAGTATTTCGCTTGTTTAGAAGTCCTTATCTTTCTTTTTAAATTGGATATGTCTATTATACGAATTCTGATTTTCTACTGAGCTTACCTAAAAATTGACGTCCGGTTAGATCTAAATTCTAAATATAATTAGACTACGGGGCCCTCCTATCCCAAATAGGGTATTAAGATATAAAAGATAGTAATAGTATACTAACTATAAAATTTTTGCTGCTAGTTCTTGCTTGCGTATTAAGTTCTTTTATTTAAAAGTCTGGTTTCTTTTGTACTAGAAGCTCTAACTTGATAAGGTTCAACCAAAAAAGGGTCGAACTCAAAAGATCCGATACAGAAAGTACCAAAAGGACAGATGCTATATCATACTGTGGCTTGAATAGCATAAAGATTTGCTCCAGATATAGCGTACAAGGGAGCTCTATTCGAATTTACGGAAGTATAAGAGGAAATCCTCTAAATAGGAGCGAAGTTACAGAAGTCTAGGTATTAAATTTAACTCAAAGTTGTCTCTAGTATAAATACAAAGGTGATAAAGTCTTTTTGTGATACTATATTCCTATCCGAAGTACAATTATTTAATTAATAAAACCTTCCCCCTTATTTTATTTCGATATCTAAGGAAGTCCCCGAAAGCTAGATCTTGCCAAAAGCGACATGGGGTATCCCGCGATTCAACCAACAGGGAATAAAAAGAATGTGGAATATCAATAAACAAATCCTTCACAGTTTAAGGCATTCAGCTACGAGGTTCTCAAGTGATGTCTTCGGTCTGCTTTCTTTATTTCTCATCTCAATTACTAAAGCGATACCCAAATTTTAACATCTAGGGAGCCAGAGTATGAACTCATAAATATTGCTTTTAGACTCAATTTCTATCCATCTACTTCCACTATTCCAAAAGTATTCCATATTATCGGGAACGAATTCGCTTATATATAATAGAAAGCTTCCTATAAGTAAGAATATTAACAATTAAATAGAGTTTCTTTAGAATCCTATAAGTGAAAAAGATTTTAGGAGCTAGCTTTCCACCCTTATCCCTTATATCAGGAACCCCAGTATCCTATACAAAGTACGAATTAGAAAGCTTTTGAAATCCCAAAATACCACGATCAAAAAAACCTTTGGTATATATATAGGGAAAATGTATCCAGACGAAAAGGACTTACTATGTCAATAAATCCTAGTTTTACACTCTTGAAAATTTTTTACTATTCTGTTTTATGCCCCGTAAGTCTAAATACTATACGAGTACTTTTTTGTAGAACTTTGTGTCGAAATTCAAAGAAAAATGACTATCTCGGGCTTACTTTATCGCGGAAACCCCAACATAGAAGAGATGCACAAATTTCACATGAAGGGGCGATGGGGGAGGGTATTTAGAGAAGTAGGCAACCTACGAAATTTATTTAATGCTTCACTTTAAACAAGGGGTCCTAAAGAACTCAATTATTACAGTTACTTTATTTGAATTTGAAACCCTCTTGAGTCCTACGATTTTTATTCCGTGTTTAATATTTTAGTATAAGCAGTTAGAGTACAAAACCCCATGGGTCTAACTTTGAGGAACCCCTTTTTTGATAATATTCTCCTTATAGGAAGAGTAGGGCGCCCTTTTTATACTTCTTTCTATATTGCCTTATCGAGGAGCCTTTCTAATCTAAAGAGTAAGTCCCTTTCGGACAAGTTGAGTTCAATGCTAAAAGACCCCTTTTCTTTAATAAAGTAAAAAAAATGCTTAATAAATAGGGAAATTCTAAGTTTCTAAATCTACGTACGGCTAACCCGCGGGTCATAGTCCAGTAAGTCTTTTTTAGAGTACCTCAGATAAATAGCTCTGAGGATACGCTTATGAATATTGACTCGAAGAAATTGAGGATTAACAAAAAATTTCTGTTAATAAGGGAGGCTCGCTTACAAGGACTTACCCCCTTATACCAAATAGATTTAAAGAAAGTTAAACAAAGGTCCTAAAAAACCCAAATCATTTGAAAATGAAAGGACTTATTAAGTACTTTTTCTAGAAGAAAAGAGGTTTTATCCTTAACTGGCATCTTAACCGAGGTCATAAGGCAATTAAACGTCCATAGAAGATGTTTTAGTGTTATAGGAAAGTCTAGATTCTTTACCCTCATATTCATTTCTGGTGTCTAATACAGAGCTCTAATATCAGTCAAATACAAAGGGGAATCCTTACTTGTCTTGTACACATGACACCTACATGGGAATTACTAAGGAAAAGCCCTATCTTGTCGAATAGCTAACAGAATAGTGTCTACTGAGGGAATACATAAAGTAACTTACATGACAAAGCGTTAAAGGGGTTGACAGGGCCGGTATAGTCTTTATTAAGGGTTTTGTAAAGGCACTCTATATAGTAAGGGAACTATGAATATAAAATGAAAACTAGAATCATGACTTATCGGTTGCAAGAGAGCTTTGTTAACATTTAAGGAAATGAAAATATCCTAAATCCGAGGCCCCTTAATATCAAAGCTGTAGGAAGAGTAAGAAGGAGCCTTAGCCAGTAGAAGAGAGCCCGGTGTACCTACCAGTGGAGCTATATAGGATTTCCTGTACTTTATGGACCTTGAGACCTTAACTTTCTAATTCCTTATCTTTACTAAGTTTTACAGACTTGAGCAGTTACCTAATTACATACAAAAAATGATAAGAAAGCTTGGGATCTATAATTCTTCCTTTTAGAGGGCTTGCACAACTTAGAGACTTCCCTTTGTCTTACTGACTTCTTTCTAACTAAACAAAAAGAGTTTAATTCAAGTAGAGACTTACACTATAGGAACTCCTAACTAAAATGAAAAGGCTCTCACAAATATCTTTACTAGCGAGAAAACCAGAACCTAATTTATTTGTAAAATACTTCAAATTGTTACTTCGTGACTCTTAAACGTTTTCCAGAACCTGAACTTATAATTAATACCTCCTTTGAAATATTAATCAGATAAAACAACTCTTAAAAAAAACACAAGACTATTCGCTAGCATTAATATAATTTCTTTACTTACTTGTTTGACTTAGCACATATCCTGAAGCGGGAACCCTTGCTTAACCAGTCGATGTAGAAGCAGCCAACCCAAGAGAAGCTGCATACCCTGTTCTAGCTGCCAGTATACCCAATAGCAAGAACTCTACCCTGTACCAGAGCTCTAACCTGTAGATAAGGAGGAGCCGTACAAGAGAAGATGCCAAAGCTGGAACCAGACAGTAGATGTATAACAGAAGGAATGATAGTATATTATAGATAGTGAACCTTAATAAAACCCAGACTTCTTATAGAAATATATAAGGGGTTGAGTGTATTATAAGCTTCTTTGACTTGAGGTTTTCATTTCTACTCGAACTTGAGGAGAATATAGCTATTTGTTCAGAGTTGACGGACAGGGATATTATAAGGATTTGAACTCGCTTTGTTTTAATGTTGCTTTTTTTGTTGTAAATATAGGAATTCCTAGAATGAAGTAAGTTAAGCAGTTTACGCAGTACCTTGTAAGAGAATTTTCTTTCCTAATTTACTATTTGTTCTAAACGGAGTCTTGTTAAGAAATTCCTAAGAGTAAGAAAACCAGGACTCCATAAGATGAAGAAGGGTTTCTAGCTTTATAGGGTATAATTGAAGTAACTTAGAAACAAATTCTATAGTCTTTGTCTTTTGAATTATCTAATTTTCCCGCTTCAAAAAGAGTCCGTTAAAAGTAAGACGCTTTACGAAAGATTGGGCAAGGAAGCTCAAGTCAAGCTGACTATGAATACATTATTATTAAGGACTTGTAAAGTCTCAATATCCTTTCTAATTGGAATTACCCCCCCCCCCCGGGAATCCTTTTAATTAAAACCTGACTCTGTATTTTCAGAATAAAATTTTATAGTATTGATAAAGGAATTCTCCTTGGCAGATACCCCTAAGTTTCTAAAATATTTGTAGTCCAGGATCTCTGACACGATAGATGAAATACAGGGCTAGGTTGGACAAAAGGAGAAATATGACGCTACTTAATAGGAGCAGTATCCAAATTCTATTTTAGAAAAAGAACAAGTCTGAGAAATGGGGATACTGGTAAAAGCATAAGTGATTGCACTAGCCATTTTATACCCCTGTACGAAGTCAAAAAAAAGTATAGGAGCATCTCTCCCTTTCTTAAACGTGGGCCAAACTAGAGGAAACCTATATAACAGCGGATCTTTGAAGCGAGAAAAGGATGGCTGGCAGAGCTCCCTTCAGTCTTATTCAACAGTAGAAAACTCGGCCCTTGAAAAATTTGATCAATTTACTGTGGTTTTGTTGCTACTAATATTCCTATTCCTTAACTTTTTTTTAGGAAGTCTTTGGGAACCCTACCCTAATATTGTGAAATACACTCTATGAAAAGCCTTTAACTACCACAAGCAAACACATAGTAACTGACAAAGATTAACTCTAAAGAAATTTTTTTTACCTTTATCTTTCTTACCTATTCTATTAACGGCCATACCCCCCAAAAAAGGGAACCCCTTCTATTTAAATTCAAACTAAGTTGCAAAATTCCAAGTTCTTTTAAACCTTGTTAGGGTAGCCTCCGTTTTGCTTCATAGATGAAGTTTGAAATTATCCCGCTACTGCAATTCATATTTGTTATAATTTAAGACTTTTTGCCAATACTTTTTTTATTCTTTACTCTATTTAAGGCTAATTTTAAGCCCTTATGTTTCTGTAGTGACATAGGAGGTAAGCTTGCTTAGAGTGAATAGAGCGCTTTACCCTTTCTGTTTCGTAGTGAAGCTGGAGATTCTTAGGAATATCTCTCTAAATTATAACCACTGAGAATTTTCCTTTCTATTTTGAAATTTTCAGAGCTATACCTATCCTTTGAATTCATCTGAATCGTAAAACCTCCGGGTTTCTTTGAACCTAACTGGAAACCAGAGAACCCAGAAACATAGGAAACTTACCTTAAAGCCACACTTATGTATGACTCAGACTTGTTGGTTAGGAGTTTTATATACTATACTTATATGAGCTAAAATACCTATAATAGAGCTGCAGTAGAGGAGTAAAGGAGATAATGGGAAGTCTTAGAATCTAGATAGAGGAGTATGCCTTAGATAATCTTTATAGAATATAGTATAGCATTCTTAGTATATATAATAGAGTCTGTTAGTAAGATACTAGTTAATAGTCTAGTTAATAAATAGTTAATAGTAATTTATTTAGTCCTTATTCCTTAGATAGTGTGTTAGGAAGTCTATTGCTGCGTACTTGTGAATTATAAGTCTAAGTAAGGTATATTCTTCTTGCCTTACCTATAGCTTATCGTACAAAGAGGAAAGAGCCTTGTAAGTACATACTTTATACCGCCCGAAGTCTTACGTAGGAAGGTTAACTAGGGGTATATCAGTATAGTACAAACTTACACTAGGCACTAGGACCAGAGCCTAAAAAAAGCTAAAACTTGACTTCAACTGGATTAACCAACAGCTTTTTACTTCTTCATAGCAGTCCTTTATCAGGGAGCGTTGCAGATATCCTATACTTCTGAGCTAGAGGAGTTTGGGAGAGAGAATTACCTAATGTCTTTTACGTTTCCTGTACTTTGCTGCTACTGTATTCTTGGCTTTTTTTTTAGTGAGTTATGGTAAAGTCTAATAAATTAGAATAGGTATAGGGAGGTAAGGCAAGATTTATCTTGTTCTATGTCTTTATCGCTAGGGAGCATATAAACTAGGGGTATGATAGTGTCTACCCTCTGGCACGCAGGAGGTTCACGTAGTTACTAAATTGTATATGCATGCTTTATAATACCCACCTTCTTTCTTCTTATTTCTTTCTATTGACTTGTACTTGTTTTAGTATGGATATAGATCGAGATAGTTAGTAATATAGTGAATCTTTCTTTAGTGTAATGGAATAGAGTCTTATAGATAGTAATAGATAGTCTAAGTATAGTTTATAGTAGGGGAGGGATGTCTCCATTTAGCTTAATTAGAATCTAAGGAATCTAGGCTAGGGAATTAGAAGAGGCCTTTTTGCGGGAATCCTTAAAAAATTTTCGGGCTTGACTGAACTCTTAAAAATCTTGTATAGGAAAGTTTTGGGTAGCACAAACCCAAAACTCCACCTCAAATTACCGGGATTACCTGTTAAGACTATAGCGCACTATAGCCTAGACCTCTGCTGAATATCCCCAAGCCTATATAGCAATAGCATCCAACGAGGAGAGGCCTCTTTTACCTCAGTTAGGGTATATCAACAAAGGTTTTTATTAGAGCGCAACCGGAATCTGGAGCCTTGGAGTATAGCGGAAATTTTTATAACATGTCGGGGTAAATCATTAAAAAAGAGGATTTCTAACTAAGGTTTAATTTAAGGAACCATAGTACAACTGGAGTACAACTGGAATTCGTTAGAATTTGAGGGGGAACCCCAATAGACTTGGATAAGGCAAGGGTCGACTTAGGTACAATGTATAATAAAGTACTGCGCAGCATATAAAAGAACTATGGACTAAGTAAAGAGACTTTATTTTTTTTAAGTCTGTTAAACGGGACTAACCTTCTGCGTACTATTTATTATTCAAGAGCTTCCGCTTCTAAGGATAATTTTTTTGCTACGATATTCTATTACCCTTTTATTTCAATTACAAATTCCCCGAAAGGAGCTTTAGTTTCTAAATCAAGGCGTTGGCAAATCTAGCTTTCAACTTTCATTAAAATTTCGATAACCTCTAAGGATCCAGCGAGTTTTACATAATTTAGACTTTTATTGTACTTAACCGGGCCCTCCTTGAGTATTACTTTTGTATCTCCTTTCATAGTTCCTAATAGAGTTACCAGAATTTTATATAAGCCTTCATTTGTAATACTCGAGGCTTTTTTAGATAACAAGAAGAAGGGTAAAGCTCCCAAGGCTCGCAAGAGCGTAGAGAGACTATGAAAGCGCTGATAAAGACATAAAACATGGGTGGGACGACAGGCTAATTTGGCAATGAGATTTTTATGCCCCTAGTTTTTAGAGTATCCTAATACCTGAGGGATTCTGGCTTTAGAAGGGAACTCACTCTTTCTCTTTAGGTTTGAATGTTGAAAGTTTTAATTAATAAGGGATCCCACCCCTATTCAGTACTCTTTCTCTTTAGGTTTGAATGTTGAAAGGCGCTTCTTGACTTACATATTTAAGCTAAAGTGAGGGAGAGTTCACTAATTACAATTTTCAATCAGGAAATGATATCGAGTCGTGAAAAGGACATTAATTTTAGAGAGACTCATAGGTCACTGTCACTCCTTGTAAAAGCTCTCTATAATCTTAAGTTTTTGTCAAGTTAGGCCACTTCTAAAGGGATTTTTCCTAGGCTTTTCTATTAAGAAGGATTTAAACCGGAACGGAAAGACTTGGTTTTCGAGGGGCTACTCTATTTTACAAAAAGCTACCCTAAGACTTGGTTTTCGAACTTCAAGGTAATTCTAATTATGGAACCCCTAAAAGGGAAATCCTCTTGAGAAATAGGGTGAATAAAGAATTTGGCATTTACGGCAACCCGGTTATCAGTACGCATAGATACTTCAGACTAACTAAGGCATGCTTATAAGGGGTTAATTTCCAGGGTTCTTCTAACGGGGACTTTTTCTTTCCTTAAATTCATGAACTTTTCTCGGAAACATAAAATTCCTTTTTTAAGAATTGATCTACACAAGGCAAACGA
>JAYMTL010000214.1:0-15986 GCA_036897445.1 Pelargonium tetragonum | reverse complement strand
AGGGCCTAAAGTAATTCGTAATTAGAGTCTTTTGTATTATTAGTTAATTAATCAAAAGAGTATAAGACATCGGTGGGACACCCAAAGGAAGCATAAAAGAATACTTAATATAAAAAACTTAAGTCAAACTAAAAAATGTAGAATCAGTCCTAAAAATTGTTATAGGTCACGAAAACTTCCAATAGGTGTAGCCTAAAAAAAGCTTGGCAATTGACCGGATAAGGAAGAAAAGTTACGTATTTATAGATATATTTAGAATAGCCAGGCTTGTTACAAAAGGTTTTCTCTTTAATACGAATTTCCGAAGCAAGTAAAACCAGGAAGAGTTTTGATATTATGTAGATAAAGAGATTTTTTATTCATTCGTACTCTAGTCTTAAGACTTACAAAGGAACCCTTCCTTCCTGATGCATCTATTATAGACTCTATACAAGCTACTAAATTCCTAAAGTTGTGGTATATAAAAGGACTTGTATTTCTAAACTTTTCGCTGCGTTAAAATACCTGGAACTTGCGGGTTCAAATAGAAAGGATACCTCTTTGCTCTTGTTTTTGTGCTTGGGTAGCGGGAACGCTTTTAGGTGTCTTTTACATTTAGAATTCTTCCTGGTTAAATTTACTCAGATGCTATGTCAAAAGATCAAGTCAGTTTTTTTAACTTTTAGTCTTTGGTATATAAAAAATGAAGGCAAAACTCCATGATGATTAACTACATAGGCTTAAAAGCTCGGTACATTAGTATATCTTCTTCACTCTATGTCATAGGGCCCCTTAGAAACGGAATAACTCTACTTTAGCATTTTTCTTCACTTGTTGGCCGGAAGTCAAAAACCTTGGGGAACTTTAAAACCTAAGCCCGTAAAAAAGTCTTCTTAGGCTACTAACACTTAAAAATGACCCGGCAAGCAAAGGGTTGCTTTTTCTGCTGTTACCGCTTGTACTTATTAGATTATCTAAGGGGGGGCGCCTTTTAATTTAAAAGTAAATGTCTCAAAAGCTAAAGTGGATTCTTTACAATGTGTTTAGAAAATGTCGTCCCAGAAGCCTTGGGTTATCTCTCATTCAATAAGGACTAAAGCGATTTCTCTTCTTTTGAGTAATAGTAATACGGATATTTAGAAAATCCGATAGGGGCTCCCACAGATAGAAAAGTTATAGCTATAATTAGAGACGTACACGGCAAGGAATTTTCTCCTTTTTATAGTAAACCCCTCCTAAGAAGCTCCATATATTTTTTGGTTAAATCCAGAGACAGAAAAGGTTCCTGTATAATCGAGAAAAAGCCACACTAACACCTTCTAATAGTTCTTACAAATTTGTATATTAAACTCTGTTTCATAAAGAGCTAAGTAAATTGTCCTTATCTTATAAATTAGGACCTTATGTACGCCTTTCCATACAGGAATACTCTGTCTTTATTTTCTTAGGTACTCCTTTTCTTTTTCTTCAGTATTTGCGCTATATCTCTTCGTCAAATTACTAGACCCTTTGCTGCATAACTAGATAGGGAATACCAGGGGAACCCTAAAAGCTTGTCTTAGACAAAAAAAGAAAGGATTATTCTTCCCGCTTACTTACTTCTTAATCGAAATTTTAACAGCTTTCTAACTGAGTAGGAATTGTACTATATAAGCTATAAGTCTAGTGATATAAGGTTAAAGTTTCTATATTACTATATAGGTTCAACGCAGTTTGGTACGATAACGTTTTATTAATCTATTAAAATAAACTTTGAAAAAACCCACTCCTTCTGGCCGAATTCTCCATCAAAAAGAAAGGGTGCTACCAACTCTGAATGCACCCAGATCAATCTAATACTTACTTCTATTTCCAAACACTTCTCACTTGACTATATCACAGAAAAAGACTAAATAATAAGAAACCCAGCAATGCGGTAAAAAAGTACATTAACGTTAAGTATTTAAAGTTATGACGCGCAAAAAATAGCCTTAGGATGGATTTTTTCTTAGGATACCGCGTAAGGGAGAACCCTAATAAGAAAAAAGGGAATTATAGCAACCTAAGAGTACCTTTACTTGAGAGAAGAGCTTTAGAAAAGTCAGCTGCCTCTTTGTTTTTTATTAAACCGGACTCCCGTGAAGATTTCATCCAAGTTACCCTTTAGATTCAGTATAGCCCTTAAACTTGGTACGTTCCTTAAAGGATTTCAATTTGGTTTGACTTTTGCGTATCTTGTATTTGAAGTGGAAACTGCAAGTCTTTTGGTAGAAGGGGTGGGTATACCTCGTATTTTCAGGGTATAGAATTAAATATAATAGACTCCCAACTAAATTAAGTTTAAGATACTTCTAAACTAAATAAGAATAAAACTAGTAATAGGGCTTTCCAATATCCTATATAGAGAGTAGAATTCCTTTTCAACTAATCATACACAAACAAGAGTAACCTGAACCAAAGGATCCCTTAATCCGCGAAGGAACTCATGGATTTTCTTAGTAGAGGGCATAACCCTCCTTTCTTCTATTCTAACGGGAGCTTGTTTACCCCTTCTTCTAGTAACGTTTTTTTATATAATTAATACTCACAAATCTAGGAATACCTCCCTCAAGCTGCTCCTAGAAATTTAGTCCTGTATTGATAAATATTGACAAAGGCTCCCCTTAAAAATTAATAAGGAGTTTGGCCTTGGGATTTGAATCAATTTTATGTAAATGGACGGGCCGACCAGTCCTCTATAATCTAATATTATGAATGTCTACTTTTCTTTTTGTGGACCCTCAACTCAGTACTTTTATCTATGACTAACTAGTACTAAACTTTTTAACGAAATTTTTGATTTGTAATAAGAAGCTTTTTCAAGGAGGTCTACTAACGCCTAGGAGTCTAAAGGAAAGAAATAAAAAACCCTAGTTAGAGTCAATATTTTTGTAGTTTAAAATAAGGATTTAGAGCCCTTCCTCTTAATTGTTGTATTATTACTTACGGCCGGCTTCTTTTTTTCTTTCGTTCTTTTGCAATCCTGTTTTTTAGGATCTCTTCTACATCTTCTAAACGCTCTTTTTGTCTACCCAAAGGAAATCGTACAGAAATTGCAAGAGTTTCCGCTTTTTAGTTTTATATTCTCCCATAAAGGTTTTTATCCCCTTGCCCACTTAGGGCCTCGCGCGAATTAGAGTGGTTTACTTATCAGGTACTACAAGTTTTGACCGGTCCATCGAGGGTGGAGAATAAATTATGAAGAACCTTACTATTTCGTACGCGTGACTTTTCGCTAAAAGCGAGCCCATCCATAAAGAAGGCATTCAGCAAGAGCTCGTATTTTAAGGTTACAGGAAGTAAGAGCACATCCTAGAAGCTTTAATATTTAATGAAAAAGGAAGAACTAAGATGAGATAAGAATTTAAAGTAGGGTTTTTCCGGTAGTAACATGAGTTCAAACCCCTTTGTTTGTCTGAGAAAAAGGACTCTTAGTAAATAAAGCTCATAATATTTTCATTTTAGGTATCTACTTTATTTTAACTGGCAAATTAACGGGCATACTCCCCCCCCAAAAACTTAGTTGACAAAAAACTCTAAAAAGGGGCGGTTGTCCAAGTTCAAGTTATGGAAGAGCTGAGTACAAGCGTTTTACAAGAGAGAGTAGGACTTTCGAGGTTCCTTTTTTGTTTCCTAAGAATCTAACTTTTAAAGAGTAACATGGTGGGGATAGAGAACTGAGTAAGTAGGTTACTTTTCCGTTTCTAGGTTTCCTATTCCCGATAACACTAAAATTTGTTATTATTAAAGGATTTCCCTGTAGGCTGAGTCCAGGAACCCAAGCCTTCGCCTTAGCTATAATCAATTTTGGATACTTAATGCTCCTAAACAGCCTTCTCAGGTAGGAGCCCTTTTTGGAAAAGTGTGCACTGACCGGTTTACCCGTACTAAGAACATAAGGAGATTTAAGTTTCATACCGGGATAGAGAGACGAGGTAACGGCACTTTTAGTAAGTAAGGGTACTCCCGGACCCGTGATTTAAGTTGCCGATGCCAAAGAGGGGTCCCCGTTTCATTTTTTTAGTAGTAAATATAGCTAAGTAGGACCTGGGAAAGTCCTTTTATAGATTTGAGATTGATAGGGTACAAAGCGCTCCCAGTGTACCTTACAAGTGAAGAGATTGTAAAAGCCCCTATTACACTATGAAAAATGGATTACCCTTTATAATAGCAAGTCCTACAGAAGAAAGTGCGCTGTCAAAAATTAGAGGGAGTGCTTTGAATCGTTTCTGAGTAAAATTTTACTTAACCCTTTTTACCAGATACAAAAATTTCTAAGGCTTCTAAAGGAAATTTTAAGATTTTTTTTATTCTTAACTTACTTGCAAGTTTCTGTAACTACCATACTTAGCTGAGATATGGAACTCCTTTTATTTATTTCCGTAATTAACACTAGTATAACAACCTTAACCTACTTTGGCTAATACTTTAGGGGTTAACTATCCTGTTTAGGCGACTTATATTCTTTATTATTACTGTGAAGCTTAAGTATTGAAAAAAGTCTACTAAATGAAGGAGGCTTACAAGCTGTAACTTAAGTTGGAGTTTTCTTCCCTTTCACCTGTCGTCTAGATATCAGAAGTCTTATTTTACTGTTTTGAGACTTATTCAGATTAAGCGGTACTTTGGAAAAATATAACAAGTACTACAACAAATAGGATTTTCCTTTTGCTATGTCTATAAGAATTTCTTTGACTTTCAGCAAGAAGCAGGAGAACCTTTGACTTGCAAATAAGTCCCACACGCTTAAAGAACTCCTGATATAAAGAAAACTTTCTTTTTAATTAGAATTTAGCGAAAACTTATTTATCAAATGCTGTAATAAGATGGTTGAGGATTAAATATTGTACTTTTCTAAAATATACTCAATTCCTATTACTATATAAGTATTAGTGATTTATTCTCTATATTTCTATATTATGAGACTAACTGGAGAAAAAGTCCCTGTTTCCTAAGTATAACGGCTTTGCTTGTAATCAAAACTATAAGTCTGCATTCCAAAAAAATCCAATCGAGAAAAGAATGCTATACGTAGTTCTTCCAAACTAAAAAAAAGACTTCGCCTTGACACCTCGAAAAGTTTCTTGCCAAAGTAAGGAGAGCCCCATCCATTAAGTAGTTACTTACTAAAGTTGTGAGTAGTGCTTAATCCAAGAGAATTCCTTAATGAAAAGTCTTAAGTATAAAAACATGCTGTGTAGAAGTACTTTAACCCCGACTCTGTCTTTAGGAGACCTTGGAATAGAATGCTTTATGAAAAAAGTATATTCTTAATTGCATTACCTCTAGCCTTATGCCCACTTTGCCCTTAGAATCGCCTACTATTCATTATCAGAATCACTTAATATAGACATTTTTTATTATTTGTTCACTTCTATAAAGCTTTACAGATGTAGAACATAGCGTAAGACTTGAGAAAAGAAATTAGTAAACTTTAACTGTATCTGGCCTAGTAACACAGGTTTCGAAACCCTCAAAGCTATCCTTTTTGTGCCTTAGCTTGTATAGACCTTACTATCTACTCAAAATTCACAGGATAACTTGCGTAATTAAGATTTTGGACAAGCCAAGGTAGGTTTTCCAGATCTAAGTAAAAATATATATATATATAAATATTGACTTTTTAATAAGCCTTAAACATAAGCATGAAAATTCAGGTGCAACCCGGGATGGGTAAACATTTTAAAGTGATACTATATTTAATCCACCGGTAACTCTAGATAAAGAGGTCTGGACTGCTTTAGGGATATGCCTTGTGCGACAATGTAATATAATAAAAAAAGCCTTTATATTAGAAAAAGAAGAAGCTTTTTTATTCTTACCTAAGTAGACAAGCCTGAAAAAAGGAGTCAAACTTATTAGTAGTAAATAGATCACCCGAGATACTAACTATTGTATGCACTTTATAGGCTCTCTTTATTTACTACTCTGAAAAGGTATACTATTAAATTCAGGATTTTTGAGTCACTTTTTTTAGTTTTAGAAGGGCGGGTGTATCTGCTTACTTTACTAAGAAAGCAAAATGTTCGGCAACTTTTAGGGATTTCCACTTACTTTTTTCATATAAGGAATTTTTTCTTTCTTAAGAAAAGCTTATTTACGAGCCCCCTTATTAATCTTTCTTTGTAACTTAGTAGGATTCGAGACTTCGTACACTTTTAATTAGTTCCATTTCTTAGTAAACTCGGGTCTCTCCTGAAAGAAGATAGGAAAAGCGTATTCTCTATAAGTCAGTCTTGAAGCTTGGGTTGTGCTAAGGATTTAACCAGAGATAGGAATCCTTTAATACGAGTATTTCCTATTTTCCAGATACAAGAGATTTTCGAAAGCAGGGGTTTTTCTTATAATTTCATTTCTTGAGTGCTTAGAGTCGTCTAACCAGTTCTAAACAAGTTCTTATAAAGAGGAACCTCTAGGGATATTTCGGCAATTTAATAAGACTAGGATTTCACGTGAGTAGTTCTGGGCTAGAGATTCCTTTGGTATTACAGCCAGAGCCTTTAGAAGAACTCTTGGTTTAATAGATATAAGGTCTCTTTTATTAACGAAAGTCTTCCCATAGAAAGGTGTTTTAAAGTCCTACTTGTTTTTTTTATGCAGTATCATGATAAATCGGAAATTCGGCTATACTTGTACTTTGAGTTTCCTATGTATTTGCTTTTTCAATGAGCTATGATATGCACCGTTCTGAATATTCTATTTATTTTATAGCAATTACAATCTAGAGGCGCTTTCCCGGATCAAACTTAATTCTATGGGTATGGGGTTACAAGTCTGTAAATGCTAAAAATAGCCTTTTTACTGTGAGGAATATAACTTTTTTGTTATCAAAACAAGAGGAGAAAGTCTTGGCAATATTTTGCGGAATACTTGTGTTTCATTTTATCAAAGGCATTCGTACTGCAGGGTCTTATTGTACATATAATGCACCTCCTTTGCTAAACCCATATTGTACGGGGCACTTATACCTTTTTATGGGTATACGTAATTTAGAGGGAACTCTTCATTTAGTAAGCCTTTTTTTTTTAGAATTTTACAAGAGCCTATAGGATATTTTATGAATTCAATAACTCAGGTCCCTTGTCTATTGCGAAACCTGGTATGAGATTTATCAAAAATGGGAGAGTAAAAGGGTTCCGGTTGGCAGATCAAAGTGCCCTTTTGAAATATTAACAGACTTGAAGTTTTAGGGCTCTTAATCCAAGGGCCGGGGTTTACAAGGATAATTCAAGAGATAGCTTACACTGAGCCTAACTAAAAAAAGAGGCTTTTTACGATTTACAGCTCATATTAAACCCACGAGAGAATATACTAATAAGTCTTTTTATCTTTTTAAGAAAATTTTTGGTAACCTGGGTCAACCCTTTATATTTGAATCTCCTATCGCTTTTCTCTGATTCAGCGATTTGAAATAGTCAATTAACGTTCAAGAGTTCTCCTTGGTGTTCTTACTTCAAGTTTGTTTTTTTGAGTTCCTTTATCTAAGCGATTCTTAATATTTAATCAGGGATTCTAAAACTAAAAAATTTCTTCTAAGGAGCTTTACATAGAGAGCCTTAAAAAGATTTACACGGTATTCCAACAAGACACTTCTGAGCTATACCGTACAAGACCTTGTAGATTGAAAAATGAGAAAGTAACAAATTTTTAGGGAACATAGTTAGCAAATAAAGGTCTCTGAAAAGAAGCTTCCCGCTTAGGAAGCATTCTTTTTTTTTTGCTCAACCGGGGCTAACACTAATACTTTACGGAAGTTCTCTTGGATTATAATATAATAACTAAAATTATATATATCCCGCAACGGCGCTTGTACAGGACAGACTTTTATTTCTAGAAAAACTCTCATTTTAGATAACTGGGTTGTTTTTACCAAAATAGAAACTAAGAGTGTTCCTTAAGGTTTTTGAAATTTAGATAAATATTGTTTTACTTAAAAAGAATCTAAGATTTTTCCTACTCTAAATAAAAATAAAGAAGCGCTTGAACAGTTTAACGTATTTACTAGCTTGCGGCCCCACCTTACTCAAGATAAATCTGAGAACTTTTAAGAGTCCCTTTAAAGTGAAAGAATAAACAACCGGGCTACTATATTTTAAGGGCCATCAAAACTTTCCAAGAAAATTTATGTAACCCCCCTTTGTTTTTTTTAATAAAAAAATTCTACTTTACATATACCAAATCCATATAAACCTTTCAGGGCACCCTTTCATTCAAAAGAAAGAGAACTTACTTGTCACTATATAAAGTCTTAATCTTATCCCCTTTTATTATCTGGTAACTAATACTTGTTGGTAGAAGTCTACGGGTATACTTTTTCCAATCAATATAAGGGAGCTCCCGTAATTAAAATTAAGCGTACTTCATCCTGGGTTTTATAGGTTTTGCTTCTGCGATTACTACTTATTAGAAAAAGAAAGTTTAAAGTGAATGCTTTCTTTTTTTTTATTAAAAAGGAAGAGTTTTCTATTAATATTAAACCAGGTTTTTAATCCGTATAGTGAGGAGTATAAGCTTTTTTTAAGAATGTCCTATAGCCTAGTGCGAGAGTATAGATGAAATATAGAATTGCAATTATGAGAAATCTCTGCCACACCCTATATAAGGATAAGGAACCCGAATTGCCCCTGAAGAGTCTAAGTGTTTCCGTAGATCAAGTGAATATGAGGTAAAAAATAAAGAATAATGGATTAAACGACATTAAAATTCAAGACAAAAATGCATTATATATTCTTTATTTAAAAGCGTTCTTGTATTAGCATTGGGATGTACTAAAGGATTAGAAGGAACTCCACTCCCGTAAGTATAAGCAATTAATCTACCGCTTTACTACTTTACTTCGTATTACCACCACTTACCCTGAAATTTCCTTTTACTACAAATTTCATTTTACTTTACAGAAACTTTTTTCTCCTTCAAATCAAAAAGGTTTTTATCTGATAAATCAGAGCTTTCTTTTGTTATATACTCTACTCTGGTATACTAAATTAATTAAAGAGTCTAAACTTCTTATATGATACAACAAGAGCTTTGCCTATTTTAAATTATGCTTACAATAGCAATAGGGGATTCTCTCTACCTCAACCCTGGGTTTAAAAAGGAAGGATACTACCCAAAAATTTCATGAATTAAAAATAAGTTAACATCTAGTAAAATTCTAATTTGTAGGAGAATAAGGGTATCCTTATTATGAAAGGAGACGCTCAAACTAGTATTCATAAACCAGGACCTTTAACTAAGCTTTATGTGGTTTCTAGTTTCTTAGCATTTTGCCAAGGGCTGTGAGAAAGGCCCCTTGATTAGAGTAAAAAATTTTATGTTTGTCTAAGCCCGAGCTCTTATAAGATTCTCTGGAAACTTCTATCTTAGTATTTGAAGTGCAAGTTATGTTATCTTGATTGAATCCTAAATCTAGTATACATTACAGGAGTTTTATAACTAAAGGTTAGAAATTTTATATAAGGAAATTGTACAAGTGAAAAGAGTTACAATTTTATACATGCAAGGCAAGAAAAAGGCTTCCTCTTCTAGTTTCTTTTTATTTCTTTTTTAATAAATCTTTTATAGACCCCCTAAAAATTAACACAGACAGGCCTACAAGTTAAGGGGACCTAAGGCTAAAAGCTCCTGAATAAAATCTATGAGGGCTTTCATGAAAGAACTTAAGGCAAAACTATTAAATTTCCTTTATAAACAATATAAACAAGGAATTCCTATATGTAAATGGACCTGAGATGCATACTAACTCCGTCTGAATCTAAACACACCAAGGGCAGTGCTCTAAAAAGGGAATCCCCTGTATTGTAACTACTTGGGTCTTTTTTTGCAGAGGTTTTTTATTCTCAAATCCATAGGGAATCCCTTTGGACTTATTTAGATTTAGATAGGTTTACTTTTATAAAAAAACTATTCCTCTCTCCCAACATGGGTTAAACATGCTTAACAGTTTTGGCTGTGTGGGCCCTATTGCAAGAAGGGTTAAGGGTTAAAGGTAAAAAAGAACACTTTTTTCAGACCTCAAATTGTTTTATACATTATTTACGGCTTCCTGTTTTCCATAAGGAGTTTTTGTCTAAGATTTTTCTCACGGGGAACTCTCGAAGAAATTTCTGTGATTTAACGGGTCCCATAAGAAAAGGGGGAGAGCCTGCCTTGTTTGATATTTGATAGAAAACTTTTACCTTATGTGGGGTTTTTTAGATTGCTTACCTATTAGATAGACAAATTGGCTTCAATCACTAGCTTGAATTGTTGAGGGTGGCAATAGCTTTTTATTACAATGCCTAGTATAACACGAACGACTTACTTATCTATTTTTTATACTTGGATTCCCCCTTTCCGATCCGAAGTAGTCTAATTTCCTTAACATTCATGTATGTAATAGCTATGAGCACTAATTGAAAAATCTTTTCTAATACTTTTAAAACCCTTATCGTGTGTATGCCCGAAGCTCTTTCATAATTAGACTCTCCTATATAAAAAAGGAAAGTAAAGGGTAAAGTCTTATCACCTTTAAAACTACAAGTGAGCGGTCGGTTAAAACGGGAACTCTTTGTTTTTTGGTCAGTGACTCGAATATCCCATTACATATTTATTAAAAGAGAGCTTCCTTGCTAAAGCACTTAAGTATACTAGGAATATTTATATTACGTGCGTATGCTTTATGTCTAGCTATCTTTCTACACCGTAGTATATGCGCATTACCTATGTTTTTACTTAGGTTTTTCTACAAATAGAAGGAGCCCTAGTTTAGTAGAATTTTGAGGAACATTAAATCCTTGAAAAAGTCTTTAACTTTCCTGACCAGCATCTCGGTATTCCCCGTGTATCTAGGTAAAGCGGAAGTCAAGTTTATGGGTACTGCTAATAAGCACAGGAATTCACATAATTGTTAGACTTTTTTCTTATTCTGTATATATTAGATATTAAACTCACCGAACTCGGTCAACCCTTTTCGGGGATTGACCGCAAGGAGAACCCTAAAAGTTTTTTTTAACTTTACTACTGTGTTAGGTATAACCTTTTTATGTAGTACTTTATTAGTCTTTAAATTGACTTCTTGTGAAAGGTTACCGGTTTTAGTACACAAGTATATCTCTAAAAAATCCCTTTGCTTATGTTTCAGTGCCCAAGTTTAATGAAAAGGGAATCGTGTTACAAGATTCTCTCTAAAGTGAGCCCCAAAAAAATTATAAAATTTAGATATCCTTTTTTTAGAACGCCCCTTGTTTTCTTCTCAACGCTGACTTTTACAAAGACTTGCATTTGATTTATGTAATGTAGAGTTATACCCGTTCTAGTTTAGACCCATTATAGGATAAGAGTCTTTTAATATTATAAGATTAGATTTAGCCGGGTTTCTATTAGATTTGCTAAGGCAGAATAGTAGTCTAACAATAGGAAAATTCCTACAACGGTTTCATTTTATAGGCTTTTATTTCTATAGGGGATACATATTTTAAGATGTACTTTGATAAAGTAAGATCTTAGGGTAGTTTAAACCTAATAATTAAGGGCCCATTACTACTGATTACTTCAACAAAGAAAGGATATTTCTAGTACATAACCATAGCTTACAAAATTAAGAGTTTTTCCGGGCATGCACCCCTACAAGGTCTTGGTCTTGACTGTATAAATTATCTTCCTAATGACATATAAAGAATTTTTGTAACGATTGGTCCTTCTATTATAGTTAGAATCTTTCTACTGATCCAATTACTGAATATAGAGTTCTTATTTCAGCCTCGTCATATACATAAGAATTTCCTTTTTAGTGTAAGTTATATGTGGGAGTCGCCTGAATAGGGATTTAATGTATTTTTGGTTCTTAACTTAAAAAAGTTTTTATACAGTCCCCGACTCTATAGCTTAGAAACTTTAAGCCGGCGAAAATCCGTAATACCTTGGCAAGCCTATTGCTTCACCTACAACACTAGACTGTCCTATCGGGATTTATTAGATCGGAACCTTATCCAAGGTTAGAGCGCCCTTCGTACTGAGTTAGTATATATTTAGTTTTAAGTTCAAATTAGATAAGTTAGGAGAACAAGAGTTGGAAAAGACCTCCCTTTTATTATATTATTTCTTCCTATTAGCTGTAATTAAAACCCTGATATCAGAGGAACCCTTTTTACCTCATAAGCCCACCCAGACTTATGTATGACTTGTTTCTAAGTCTTTGTAGTTTAGGAGACTTCAGAAACTCCAACTACAAAAATTTGGGTTTAACCCCTTCTTTCAGAGCGATTTCATTATGGATTTTAACTTTAAAAGTGTAACTTTTAATTACTTCCTATGAGACTTTATGGGGCTCCACCAGTACTTTTAAGGACCTAGCGTTAAAACCGCCGGAAATGTATAATAAGAGCTTGGTCCCTATAAAAGCTACTAATAGACCGAATCACTGCAAGAACACGGAGTAAAAAGCGGAACTTTTTCTTAAATCTTTCCCATTAACATTTCTTTTTGTATCTTTTAATACTGCGGATGACCTTATAACACCATTCACTTTGTAATCAAACAACTTAAACTCCTCTTGCAACAAAACCCAGGCAGGGCATTAGAAGACCTTTGCTTTCTAAAAAGCTTCAAGGGTATTCTCAAATTTCTAAAATGAAAAATTTTTTAGTCCCACGTTAACATTTACGGAGTTAGACATCTTTTTCAATATACTTTTTATAATTTTATAACTTAACTAAGTTTTCTCAAAAATAGTAAACTGGCTTCGGTTAGGCTAAATTCCAGGTCTCTTTCCGTGAAATTTTTAGGGAAGTCTTTTTTGTACGAATATTGACTTTATTTAGAAAGGTTTGAACTTTTCAGTATAAAAGAAAGATTATCGTTCCTTAAAATTCTATAAATAAATATATTTACTATTTTTTTAGATTCTTAGATTTTTTTAACCCTTTGTTAGCTGGAACCGGTCAAGCTTGCTCTCCCGTTAAGAAAATGGGCGGATCCGGAAAACGAAACTAGGACTCTCCTTACATTCATTCAAAAAACCCTTTTTATACTTTATACTTAAGTAAATACTTTCAAACTATAAACAAAGGAATTTTCTTAAACTCCTTACCTTATTATTCCTTGAATTCCTTGCGACTTACTACTCAAACCCTGGATCAGAAATAGAAGAGAAAGCCTAACCCCTTTCCTCAGAGCTATAACCCTATGGAAAGCCCCGCTCTTCGTACCTGTAATACCCGTTTTCTTACTCTTCATAGTTCATAACTTTCTTTAGAGCTAGACTTATCCTAGCGATAGCCATTTCTTTCTAATTAGCTTTAAACCCCCTCTAAATTGTCGGGAAACCTTGTAAACCAAAGGAACACAAAACTACTTTTAAAAAAGTTCTCCAGCTCCTTTAACTAATAAATTCAGGAATCATTAGGGATACTTTTAGATATTACACATTTATAGTAAAAAATCCTTAAGATAATTCTATATTAATTAGAACAATAAAAACCAAGCTGTATGATCATTTCCATGTGCTAAAACAAGAATTACTGTACCCTTTATTTAAGTTTTTACATTTCACCTATTTTGCATCAATATTTCCTATATATTATGAATTACTTGCTTTAGTTAAAAAAAGCTTTCTTTCTATAACCAAGGCTCCTCTGTTTCTAGTGGGTACAGTATTTAAATGGAAAGCTCCTAAACCGGGTTTTTAAGTCAGTAAGGTATGCTAATGTTTAAGACTATAGCTACAAGTATCAAGATACAGAAGGGTATGGCTAATAAGAAATAAGAAAGGTACAGCCCATAGCACCATAGCAGGAATCCGAGTAATAAAAAACTTAAGGTAATATAATATTAAAGTTGTGTTTCTATCTTTCTGATTATTCCGGGTTTCCGATTTCGGAGTAAAGTCATAACTTAAAGGAGAAAGGAATTGAGTCTAGCTATTTTATAGGCTATAGGAATGGAGGTTTTAATTAATAGGATATAGAACCCAGTTTAGGTTTTTACAAAAAGTAAGTTCTAAAGAACTAAAAGGCAAAAACTAATATACAATAGTTTTAGTTCCTGAAATTGAAGTACTATAAAGTAAAAGAGTTGTTCCCGTGTTCCTTTGCTTACGATTAAAGTTCTAAAGGTAAATTTGTTTCTAGAAGTCAACTAACAAAGTCTTAAATAAGGAGAACCCCAGCCTATATAAGCTTTACGAGATAAAAAGGGGTCTCGAAAGAGTAGAATTTCCGTTTAAAAGTAGGGTTTTTTCTTTTTGAGTTTTAATAATAAGCGTTTGTTATATTAGAAGCAAGGTTTGAAGTCGAGTAGGAAATCCGTTAATAAGAAGAGATTAGAACCTACGTATTATTGTGCTAAATTGTTCGGGTTTAAGGGGAAGTTTAAGTTAGAGTCTGTTTTTCCTTTTGATGTTGTTGGTTTTGACATAAGGAGGTATATTCAATATACTATCGTGCACGAATCTTTATCCACTCCGCTACAGAAGAATTGCTTACCACTATAGATTTAAAGCAATATATCTTCCCGTGTCAGTAACAGTAGGGGCTAGCGGAAGACGCCTAAATGCTATTAAAACCTCTCTATACAATTATAAAATCTTACTAAACTCTTTCTATATCTATAGATACCTACTCTCTATAACTAAGGGTACTAATACATATACTAGAAATAGACTTCCTCTTCTTCCTTACACTAGCTGCATTAGATACACGAAGCCGATTTAGCCCCTATCCCTACACAAGTACAGCTAAAATCTCGCTATTATCTCCCATAAGAATTTTGAGAAGGGTTTAGCTCCTAAGTTACAGAGTAAGATGCAACAAAGACTCAGCTCAGAGAGGAAGAGTATTCTAAGGACTAAGAAAAGTAGTAAGACTCATAAGGATAAGGAAGCTATAAAAGCGAAGTATGAAAGCAAAAAAGAAGTGGTTAGTGTTCCTATTGTGTAAGTAAGTGCACCCATATTTAATACAATACCTCCGTTACACTGCTGTTGGTATATTCTATTTTACTGATAAGAGCAAGAAAAATAGGAAGTTTCCTTTCTAAGAACAAGGTAAACACACTATCTAATCTTATTTATTATGATCTGTAATAAGTAATAAAAACCTAGGAATACCATTTATCCCACTTACTAACTAGGATCCTTTTTTAGTTTATTAGTACACACCCGAACCCTAGATTTTTGTCCTTTGTACATAGGAGTTCCTTAAAACAAGCTTCAATTCCGAATAGGACTCTTCACTTACTAATAAGAACCCTTCTCTGCCTAAAAAGAAGTATAGCCCTTTTCTAAAGTTAAAGGAGATTTCATTGAAAAATCAAGCTTAAGATTTACCAGAGCTGGAGATTCATAAGGGATCTCCCAGGGTTTTGTTTAACAAACGAGGTAGAAAATCCGCTTTTTTGCTTACATTTTTCAGGTAGACAAAGTTTTTACTAGGTAATTAAGAGGCATTGTGCTTAGCTTTCCGTTCTTTGAAGTGAATTGTAGAGTTAATTACATTACCTTTTTTAGAAGGATATCTGGCTTAAAAACCCTTTTTAGTATTTATCCTATGGGTTTTCGTATGGAATTCTGCTTATTTTCGTGATAATTAAAGTGTTGTTACTCCAGACAAGGCCTCATCCCTCGTCTTAGGTATCCTGTCAGAGCTGCAGAGTAAAAAAAATCAAGCTTTTGTCTCGGGTTTCTGCTTTGACTTTATCGGTATTAGATTTAAAAGATTGTACTAGTAGAAAATTGACTTGGCTAAACAAACTCGAAGACGAATTTTGACTTATCAAGGGGGACCTTTAGGCATTAATCAAATTTAAGGATGTTATATAGCAAGATAACCTAGGTCTTTCCAGATAAAAGAAAAAGCGGGGTTCTAAGGACTGTACTGACTAAGTAAGTAGTTTATAAGTTTCCTAATTAAGGAAGGTGTAGATCCCAGTTTAAGGTTTTAACTTTTACGGAGACCCCAAGAGTTTTCTTTGTTTTCAATCAAGAAAAGAAGTAGTACAACTTTGTGTAAGTA